>JAJJKW010001672.1:0-44856 GCA_023805745.1 Isotricha sp. YL-2021b | reverse complement strand
TTATATTTTTATTTGAAGAATATAAATTTTTAAGTTTTTAAATAGTTTTTACTAAATTATGAATATAATTAAATTTATCTTTATTATAACATTTAATATTATAATATTAATATTAATAATATTAATAGAAATTTATCTAGTATTTTTAAATTTAATCTAGATTTTTAATAGAGAAAATAAATTTGATAGTAATCAAATGAATATGCCTGAGAGTTTTAAAGATATAATTGATAAATTATCAATTAAGATTCCTTATTTTAATAAAGATGAAGAATTTATTTCTAAAAAAAATTTAGAAATTAATTTTTGTAAAAAAAAGATGAAAATTTATAATGACTCTTTGTTGGATTATATATGTACAAATAATGATTAAGAAAATTATAATAATAACAATTTGTAAATAAATTTCTTAATATATTCCTAATAAATGTAATTTTTAAACATATTTAGAAATATTTTAAATTAGAAAGTTTTTCTTCGCAAAAAAATAAAAAAATTATATAAAAATATAGAGTTAAAATTCCTTAAAAATACCTATTGATACATAAACTTATATAATCCTTTTATAATTATTTAATATTAAATTTGATGAAAATATAATTATTATTTAAAAAAATTTTTTGCATACTTATTTTGATCTCGTTATAATTGAACTTTTTTTTATGATTTAAAGTTTATTTTTTAAATATTTGTTTTTTGTTTTATGCTTTTTTTAATTGATTCATTATTCTTTCAATGATTGATTGAAGTTATTTTATTTTTTTTAAATGACATTTTAATTATTTTTTTTTATTCACTCGAAAAATAAAAAATATATTCATAGATTTTCAATTATTATATTTATCAATTTTATTTAATACATCAATAGGTATAAAAAAATATTAATTTTTTTTTAAGAGATAAATGGAAAATAGCCTCAATAAAACAAAAACTGGAAATATAGAACAAACTTTAACAATAAATTTAGATTCTCAAGGCCTAAATTTAAATTCTGATTCAAAAGAAGTTGAAAGTGATGAATCATTAACAAAAATAAGGAAAGTAAATATTATAATAATAACATTTTTTATATTTGAAATAATAATTGATTTTATAATATCATTTATTAAAAGAAATGATAATTTTCTTTCTTTTTCATATAGTTCTACTAGAGAAATGGCTTTTCAAGTTGACCCATTTTGTGGTTCTTTTGCATTAGTTTTAATAATGTTATTTTTATTCGATGTTATATATTGTATGGTATTTAAAAATTCTTTTTTTAAAAGTTTTCCAAATTATGCTTTTATTTATGGAAAACTTTATCCATTATCTTTTGGTCTATTTTGTATTTTAATTTTAATTGATATTTTGATAAAATTTTTTTCATCAAATCCTGAAATAAAATTCGATATCTATGATTATTTTGTTTTACTATTAGCAATTACCAACACTGTGATTTTTTTTATTATATATATTAACATTAAAAAACAAGAAACAAAAAATGTTTTCCTTGTTATCCCACAAAATATTTTAATAAGCCTTTTATTATCTCTATGTATTTACCTTGATTTTTTTCAAATTATTTTATTTTTTTATAAACCAGATAGACGTCCTACTTTATTAGTTGTAATTTTTATTTTAGTATATTTCTCATTAGATATAGGTTTTTTATTATTATATAAAGATATAATATTTACTTTTCAATCTAATATTATGGAAATTGGTTTAATTGAAAAATCTTTAAATGAATCTGAAAGTATTTTATTAGTCATAATTTTACTTGTTTCTTTTATTGGATGTTTTTTTTATGTAAAAAAATATAAAAAATTGGTTTTTGGATTGACATATAATAAGAATTCAAATAGAACAATAAATCAATCAGTTAATGATATATTATTTTCAAATGATACAACTTAATAATTTAGTCTAAATTTGATTTATAACTAACTATATTAATTTAAATAATTAAAATTCAAAAATTTTTTTTTTAAATAAATGAAAAATATAAATTTAGAAACAATGAAATATTCAAATGTTGATTTATTTGAAAAAAGAATGAAAGAAAAAAAACAATCAAATACAACTTTAATATCAAAGCATATAAAATCTTTTAGTACATCTATTAATAAAAGTAATTTGAATTTTGATTTAACTTTTTCAACATTGCCTTCAACTAAAAGAACACTTTTTTCAAATGGAAGAAATATTAAAAGAATAAAAGAAATTCAACAAATGACAAAATATAACAGTGATATTATTGATAATAATAATAATAATTTATATTTAACTCAAACTTTATCACCAGATAAAAAGATATTCAAATCAAAATCAAATAAAAAAATATTACCAACAAGTTTATCAAATCATGAAAAGTTTTTTCAAACAAATTATAATAAAAATAATATATTTAATAATAAAATACTTTTTTTATTTGAAAAAGAAAAAGGTTTACCAAAAGTGAATATTCCAAAGAAAAAAAAAAAATTAGAAATAAAAATAAGTTTATTTAATAATAAAAAACAAAAAGTTAGAGATTATATTAATAAAACAAGAGATGTTCAATTATTAAAATATACAACAAGAATTCAAAAAGAAAGGAATATAAGAGTAAAAGAAACATATGATAATGAAATTGGAAGAGTAGAAGAAGCAATTAAAACAATAAATGGATCTCAAAAATTATTTAATGATAAATTTATTAATAAATTCAATGATATGGTTAAACAATTATTTACAATAAGAGAAATTGAAAGAACAAGAAATAATAAATTAATGGAACAAATTTTACAATATAAAAATGAGATATCTTTACTTGAATCAAAATTAAGAAAAGTTGAATTTGATAAACATAATATAATTAGATGGATTTATTTTCAAATTCGTGTTAATGAACAAATTTTAAATATTCCAGTTCATTATAAAGCTATTATTGAAGAATCTGAAGAAAATTATAAAAAAAATATTTATGGTGAAAAAACAGAAAAAATATTAGATTTAAGTACTTTTAATAATAATATCCAAAATAATAATAGTCCAAATAGAGAAATTTCAAAAAATTTTGTTAAAAGAGATACAATAAAAAAATCATTTCAGAGAAGTGAAACAAAAAAAGGAAAAAGTGATAATCATAAAAAAGACAATTTAACTGAAAGATTATCAACAATGAAAACTTATGTATTTGGTTCAATTTATAAAAATCTTGATAAAGAAGAAATTGAAAGAATTAGACAATATAGATATTCTCTTAAATTTAAAAATGTAGATGATTTTTTATATCAATTTAAAATCTTTGAAATAAAAAATATAAATTTTATTTATCAATATAATGATATCAATGAAGAATTATTACAATTAAAAAAAGAAAAAAATTCAATGATTATTGAATGGAAAAAAGAAATGGATTATACTTTAAAATTAATTGAAGTGAAAGAAAATGAATTGAAAGAAATAAAAAATAAACATGAAATGTTATTAAATCAATTAAAAAATACTTCAAAAAGTTTTAATATAAATTATAATAATGATGGTATAAAGTCAAAAAATAAAGTTTATTTATCAATAATTTCTTTATATAAAAAATTTTCTCAAATAAATTTTAATTACTATGAAGAAACACTCAAAAATAAAAAAATATTTACAGAAGAAGAAATATTATATGTGTTAAAAAAAATTGAAGCTCAAATTGATTATTTAAATAGTAGATTTGAAATATATAAAGTGAAAAATGAAGAACAATTAAAAATTTTAATTAATAATGTTGAAAAACAACATAAAGTAGAAAAAACAAAGAAACAAAGGGAAGAAGAAGAAGAAAAAATTGAAAAATTAAAAGAAAAACTGGAAAAAAGAAGTAATAAACTTTATTTATTACCAAGGAAAAAAATTGAAAGGTATTTTGGTTTTAAAAATAAAAATTCTGATAAATTCAATTTTGAAAATGAATCAAAAGAACCAAGCTTTGATGATTATTTATAATGTTTTTTAAATTTTATTTTAATTTTATTTGTTTAATTTGGTTTAATGTAACATCATCATTTTCAAAAAAATTATCTAAAACAGAGCCTTTCATAAATCTAATTCCACTTAAATTTTTCTTTAAGGTTATTTCTTTTTGTTCCTCAGAAAAAAAATCTTGTTGATTAGTAAAAACTTTTTCAATCATTAAAGTTATTTTGTCACTATTATTTTCTTCAATGTAACTTCCTAAAATTAGGCTATGATGATAATCTAATAAAAATTATAAAAAATATATTTAAATAAAAGATTTTTACTTGATTCAAAAACATCATCAGATAATTGTTTGTTATTATCATTTTCATCTTCTTTTTTAGCTTTTGAATTATCTAAATAAGAATCTAAATCAATATTAAAACAAGAAGTAAATTTATTAATATTTAACTCAAATTTTTCCTTATCATAAAAATTAAGTATAATTTCCATATTTTTATTACTTAAATCATCATCTTCAACTAATTTAAATGACCAAACAGTTTTTTCTATTTCACTACTTGACATTTAAAAAGAAAATTTAAAAAAAATAAAATTAAGAAAACAATATTATATAAAAAAAAATATATATTAAAAAAATGAAATCAAATAAATTTTCTTCAGCATTAAGTGGTCATACAAATAGTGGTCAAATAATAGGAACAGGAGAAATTAAATATAAAAATGCAGAAAATAAAACAAATAATGATGATTATGAAGAAAGTATTGGTAAGATATAATAAATTTATCTTATTTTAGTTAATAAAAAATCTGATGATTATAAATTTGATTGTTTTGTTGAACAATTACAAGAAATTGTTATTGAACCTGAATTTGAAAAAATTCAAAATGATTTTTGTGAAAAATATTATAAAGAATTTGATGAAAAAAGTGAAAATAAATTAATTTATACTGAAATTTTTAATAAATATACTCAATTAATTGAAAATTATCTTGAAAAAAATTTAGTTAAAAGAGTTACTCAATTTAAAGTTAATGATTTTTATGAAATGTTAAAATCTAAAAAATTTAAAATGGATGAACAATTATTAGATACTTTAATTTCTTTTTCTGATTTTCAAAATTTTAAAGAAATGATGCTTAACTATAAACATAGTAAAAATAATAAAAATGATATTCTTGTTATGGGATTAAATGTTCAAAAAGTTCCAAAAGATAAGAATGGTAAAAATTTTGATAATTTTGATTTTCTTAATCAACAATTTAATAAAAAAAATCCTCCTAAAAACGTTCCTAAGAAAAAATAATTTATTTAAATAAAAAAAATATTTATTTTTATTATGAAAAATTTTTTAATGGTATTAAAGAAATTAAAATATTCTTAATTTGATTTTAAATTTTAAAAAATTATATTTATTTGAAAAATAAATTTATAAATATTTCAGAAAAGGAATATAATTTTTCTTCTTAAATGTTTATTTAATTATTTACAAAAAATTCATGAAAAATTTTTTTTTAAAAAATTCATAGAATTTAAATTATTTTTTTGTTTTTTTATAATTAAAGAAAGAAAAAAAATAAATATTTAATTTAATTTATTCATAAATAGTATATGTACTATTATAAACAATAGTTTTACTATCATTTGAATAAAATCTAATATATCTATAATCTAAAATATTATCATAATAATTAATCATATCATAATAATATAATTTTCCTAAATAATTCCCATTATTTAATTTTTGAATTTGAAAAGGAATATTATAAAAAGTATGATTTTGAACAGTTTCAATGAATAATTGATTAAAGGCAAATTGATTAGTTTTATATTCAAAACTTAAAATTCCTTTTGGATGAAACCAATAAGGATTAAAAGTAGCTAATTCACAACCATACATAATAACTAATGTAAAAGTTTTTATAAAAGGTTTAGGTTTATATGAATTATTATCTTTTGTTTTATTAGTAATAAAATAAGGATTAGAAGTAATATTTTCATAAAATGGTAAATCTTCAATTTTAGAAGGTTCTTTATTATATTCTTCAATTAAAACATCATTTATTTGAGGATAAACCCATTTAAGTTTTCTTCTATCAAAAATACCAAAAGTTTTTTTAAAAAATTTAATTCCATCATCCCAATAAAAACATGAAGCATTTAAAGCATGAGAAAATTTAGCAACAATTTTAACAAATTTAATTCTTTCTTTTAAATTATTATAATCTTTAACTCCAAATTCACTAATTATAATAGGAATATCTTTATCATATAAATATTCTTTAATTAATCTAAAAACAAAAAATATATCACTTTGTCTTTGAATTGTTAATTCTTTTAATTTACCATCAACAAAACCACTTGGTCTATACATATGAACAGATGCTGCAGTATATTTATCATATATTGGAAATTTAAAATTTAATAATGAAACTACATTTCCATTTGCAGCATAAGGAGGAATTAATATTAATCTTTTTAAATTATTTCCACCTGTTTTTCTTATTGTTTTTAACATTATTTCATTATATTCATTAACTAAAAGAGAATATTCTTCAAATCCACACCAATTAGAATTTTCAACTGGTTCATTCCATAATTCAAATATTAATCTATCACCATAAGATTTAAAATATTCTGATATTTGTTTCCAATAAGTAGATAATCTTATTTTATTATTATTTATATCTTTAGCAATATGTCTTTCATATTTACTATGATGAGTATTAATCATAACATATCCTCCTTTATTATATATATAATTAATTACTTGATGAATTCTTTTTAAAAAAAGTGGTTTAATAATATATTTTTCTTCATCAATTAATTGATCATCCCATCTAATAGGAATTCTAAAAGATTTAATTCCTCTACTCATATATCCATCAATTATTTCTTGTGTTATATAAGGATTTCCCCAATAAGTTTCTCCAAATTTAGCTTCTAATGAATTTCCTATACATATTCCAGGACCCATTTCTTTAATAATTTCTCTTGGTTTTTTTGTACATTTATCATTTGGAAAATTCGGTTCTGGTTCTTTTTTATCTGTGTATATTAAATATGTATATGTTATAAGAGAAGTTATTATAGAAAGAATTGTTAGGAGAATGAAAAGAAAGATATTTTGAGAGAAGTATGAATTTATTAACATTATTTATTATTATTTTTTAGAGTGATTTGAATTTGTTTTTATAAGTAAACAGTAAGATTTCATTTCATTTTAATATTATTCTGAATTTAAAAAATCATAAAATTAATTTAAATTTACCACTTTAAAAAGTTTATTAAAGATATCTATTTATTTTGATTAAAAAATTTAAGTTTCAATTTTTCATATTTTATTTTTAAAAAAAACCTTGATTAAAATCTCATTTAAAAAATTATTTTTCAAAATTTTTAAGTTATTTTAAATATAATAATAATTTTAAAAATTAGAAAAATTAATTTGAATGAAAAATAAAAATTTATAATTAATTTCATTAGATTATTTTAATATTATTATATATATAAATTAATTTAAGATTTATTTTTTTTATTTTGAGGATAAAATTTTAATTCATTATTTTCTTTGAAATGTTTATGTAATTTTATATTAGGAACTAATTCTTTTTCTTTTTTAGATTCATTTATATTATAATTATTTTCCATTAAAAATTGTTTATTTACATTATGAATTGTTAAAGGTGATTTATTTAAATTATAATCATTTTTTTCTTTTTGTTTAAAGGATTTTGGAATTTTATTATATGAAGAAGTTTTATTTGTTTGTATAGTTTCTTTTTCTACCTTTTTATTTTTATTTATATTTTCATTTTTATTAATATTAGAATTAATCTTTTTTTCTTCTCCTTTTAATTTATTATTTTCTTTTTCTTTCGAATCATTGAAAATTTGATTTATTATATTATCATTTTCTTCATCTTCAAAATTATTTTCAATATTTTTTTCATTTTTATTGTTTTGATTATTATTTTGTGGTTTTTTATCAATTTTTTGTTTTTCAACATTTAAATTTTCTTTTAATAATCTTGCTTCATCACTTATATTAAGTCTTTTTTTTATATTAATAAAATCATCATGTTTAGTTTCTTGATTATTTTGTATATTATTATTAGAATTTTGAAAAGGATTTTTACTACTTATTTCATTTTCATTAATAACTGAAACTTCTTTATTTTCACTTACTTCAGAAATTACACTTTGGACAGGATTAAATTCTTTTTCAATTTTTTTATTGAAATTATCTATATTTTTTTTTGAATTTTCATCCAATTGTCTTTTTAAATATATTAAATCATTTTTATTTTTTAAATCTTCATCTATTAATTCATTTATATTTAATTTATCATCTTTAAAATAAAAATTAGAATCTGAATCATAATTAGCTTTTAATATATCAATATCATTTTGTAAATTATATTCATAATTTTCGAAATATTTTTTTTTTTTTTGTTTGTTTAAATTTTTTTGTTCTTCAATTTTATTTTCTTCTTCTACTTTTTTTAAATTTTGAGTTTCTCTTGTTAAATTTTCCATTGTTTCTTTTATAAATTTCAAATTTTCTTGTACTTTTTTATAATCTTCGCTTTTTTCTTTATCTTCTTCTTTTTTTTCATAATATAATTTTTGATTTTCTTTGGGAAAATCTTTATTATTTAGATTAAATGCTTCAACAAATTTTTCTGCTAAATAACTTAAATCATTAATATTTTCATTATTTTCCTCATCAAAATCTTTAGATTTATTATTATTATAAAAATTATTATCAATCATTTTATAATTAAAAGAGTTATTATTCAAAATGTTAGTATTAACTGATTTATTATTTACTATATTATTATTCAAGGAATTATTATTAAGTATATTATTATTAAATGATTCTTTATTTAGGATTTGATTATTAAAAAAGTTATTATTTAGTATGTTATTATTTAAAGATTGATTAATTAAGTTATTATTATTAAAAGTTTGTTTAATTACATTATTATTTAAAACATTATTATTAAGACTAACATTATTAAATGAATTATTATTAGTATTATTATTAAATGTGTTTAATGTATGAATATTATAATTATTATTATTAAAAGTATTATTATTAATAAATGAGTTATTATTAGTATTATATGTATTATTATTACTAAAATTAATACTACTATTAGTACTTATAGGAGATTTTTTTAAATTATCTAAAAATTGTCTATTAGGTGGAGATAAATAATCAGTGTTCATTCTATTAAGTTCATGCTTATTAATTTTGTCTTGAATAAAACTTATATTATTATTATTATCTTGAATTGGAAGTTCATGAAAATAGTTCATCCTATAATCATATTGAAGTTTACTTCTAAGAGTATTAGAATTTTTTTGTAATGAATTAAAAGCTTTTCTATCATTATTTCGAGAATTTGAAATATTATTTGAAAAATTATTTGTTTCTATATTTTTTTTAAAAGAAGAATATTCATTATATATCGTTTTATTTTCATTTTTGTAATTTGAAATTACTCTTTGATTATTTTGATAAATATTATTATTGGAATTATCAATAACATTTATATTACTTACTCTCTGTGTTGATAATGGTCTATTATAAAATTGTTTTCGAAAAGATTTATTCCTTTCATTTTCTAATTTTTTTTCCTTTGAATGAGTGATTAATTTATCTAATCTACTTTGTAACTTTTTTGAAGTTTCTTTAATACTATCATATCTTGTATCATTTATTAAATTTGGTTCAGAATTTGTATATTTAGAATTTGTAGAATTTAATGAATGATAAACTGGATTATAGTTTGTTGAAATAGTATTTGAATTTAAATTTATATTTGAATTTGTATTTAAATCCATATTTAAGTTTGAGAATGTTTTTGAAAAATTATTTTTTTTAAGAGTTGAATTTAAAGGATGATAATTCAAATTATTTTTCCCATATGCTGATTGTGCTTTTGAAAAATAAGAATTTTCTAATATTTTATTAGAAGGATAAATATTCATTTGTTTTTTGATTATTATAAATTGTTAAAAAATAATTAATTAATTGTAATTAAATAATTATTAAAACATATTAATCATTCAAAATTAATTTATAAAAAAATTTAAAAAAAAACTTTTTCCTTAAAAATAATATTTTACCATAAAATATCTACCATCTTAAATTCAATTTCAATAAGTTTATTTTTTTATTATAAAGTATAGTATAGATATTTTTAAATTTGTTAGTTTAAAGAGTTTTTTTTTTAATAAAAATTAATATTCTTTTTTAAATTTGTTTTTAAAGATTAATATTGACTATTTAATGTAAAAAAATCTCATTTTTAATGCTTTTTTTTCTAAACAATCATTTGTTTTATTAATATATTATTTACCAATATTTTAGGATATCTAATTTTCTCTTAATTCTTTTTGGAAGCTTAATTTTTTATAATTAATTATTCTTATAATAAAATATTAAAAAATATTCTTTTCTTCAACAATTGAATAGGAATTGCAATTTTATTCCAATTATTATAAATAAATATTTTCCAATAATTATTATATTTTCTGTTTATCAATATAAATTATCATTTTAAAATAATTAATTATATTTTATAATAATGAAAAAAGAATATTCTATTTATTTAATTTATTAAAAAATTTTATTTCTTGAAAAAATTAATTTATTTTCTTTGTTTTTAAAATTCTTCTGCAAAAGTAAAATTATTTTAATTTCTTTATTTAATTAATATCTTCAACTTATTGTTATTTTTTATTTTTAATTAATAGAAAAGAAGTATAGTTTTTGAAAATAAAGGATTTTCACTGAAAAAACAATTAAAATTTTCAATAACAAATAAACTCAAAAAAAAACGTAACATAACCTAAAATAAATCTACAAAATAAATAAAAAAAAAAAATATAAAACAAATAAATTAATATAAATAAAAAGTTCTTATTAATATTCCAAAAATTCTTATTCAAAGAAAAAAGAAAAAAATCCCAAGATTTAATTTAAAGGACTGTAATTATATAAAGCTTTATTATGCATAATTAACTTATCTCCAACAAAATAAAAAGAATCACTTCTTGTATTCCAAGGTTGTTCAATCATTTCTTTTTTAATATTAGGTTCAATTTCAGGAATAGTATAAATATATTCCCAAGTATTAACACTATTTGGAATACAAAAATCAAATTTAAATTCAAAAGATTTAATAAGTAAATCATTAAAATAATGTCTTTCAACAATAAGAAAATCTTTAACTTCTTGATTTCCAACAGAAAAAGTTAATGAACTTCCTAATTCTTTTAAATCTAAAAAATCAGGTCCTAAATGATATCTTATTGTTCTTGGACTTGTTAAAATATCTTCTTCTTCATAATTTATTTTTTCTTTATTTTCTTCTTCTTTTTTCTCTTCTTCTGGTATATCTGGTGAATCATCACTTACTTCAAACAATACAAAGTCACTTTCTAAATCTCTCATTTTGAATTTTTTAAATTTTATATTGTATGTGTTTGCATCTAATCCACATAAAAATTTTGGAGTAAATTCTTTATATTCTCTTACTATGTCTGGAGTTATTTGAGACATATTTTATTTTTAAATTATTTATTAAATTTTTTTTTTTTAAAAGAGGTTTTTTAATTATTTTATTTTTTTTTTAAGGTTATTTTTGAAAAAATTAAAATTAGTATTTTAATTTTTATTTATTTTTTGGTTCTAAATTTTGAAACTTTTAGGTATAATATTTTTATAAATATTTTTTGTTGATTATTATTTTATTTAATGGAAAAGGCAATAGATATTGTATTAGAAAAAGTCTATTATTGCTAATTAAAATATAATTGTATGTTCTACAATTAGAATAATATTATTAATAAATATTATGTTTTTCCTTAATAATTAATTTTTTATTTAATTGTCCTTATAATTAATCTAATAGTATTAAATATCTTAAAAGCTTTTAATAAAATATTCAAAAAATAATGATTTATTATAATCTGAAATATTAATAAACAATTAATGTATTGATTTATTTTCTACAATATCCAAAATCAAATATAACTTTTTGCCTCAGAAGAAAATTACATTATTAATGATATAACAAAATAATTTCTTTATGAAATTAAATATAAATAATATATATGAAATTTTTGAAGGAATTTTTTTTATTATTTAAAAGGGAATATTTTTAATTTTTTCTTTCAATGATAAACCAGAGGTTTAATAAATTTTGTTTTTTTTAATATTTTCAATATCTTTTGAAAGAAAATTTATCGGTTCTTTTATTAAGAAAGAATTTTTTGAAATTAATTTTTCATTTGAAGGACAAATTATTTTTTTAATAATAACAATTTATTTATGATTATTTTTTCTATTATATTTAAAATAAGTTTTTCATAAAGATTTCAAATTAAATATTTAATAAAAAATAAATAAAAAAAATATTAAATTAATTTAATAATTCCACTATAATATATATAAGTAATAATATATTAAAAGAGAAACTATTTATACCAAAATAAATATTTTATTCAGAAAGATAAATAAAACAACCCAAAAAAAAAATTAAAAAACATAATATCAATGTACTTTTTTTCTTTTATTGAAATTTTTATTAACAGTTCCATTAATAAATTCAACATTTCTAATATTACCTTTTCCATCATCAAATTTTCCCATTCCATTAGGTTTTCCATTAACAAAAGGAGCTTCAATTCTTCTTCCATCAGGATAAACAATTTCACCATAACCTTCTTTAATTCCATTAACATAATCTCCTTTATAATATTCTTTTTCATTCCATTTATATAATCCTTTCCCATGAAATAATCCATTATAATATTCTCCTATATATTCACTTCCACTTTTTTTCCAAATATAATGTCCTTTACCATTAAATTTATTATTCTCAAAATTTCCTTTATAAATATCTCCTGAAGGAAAAGTAACTTTTGCTTCACCATTTTTTTTATCATTTTTAAAATATCCTTCATAAATTATTCCTTTAAATTTATCTATTCCATATCCTTCTCTTATATTATTTATAAAATCTCCTTTGTAAATATGATTTGGATATGAAAATTTATATCCTTTTCCATTTAATTTATCATTTATAAAAAGTCCCATATATAAATTACCATTTGAATCTACATATCTATTCCATCCAAAAAAATTATTTTGATACCATGTTCCATATTTTTGACTTCCATCAATATATATTTCTTCTCCTATTCCATTTTTCTCTTTTTCATATAAATTTACTTCACCTTTATATATTGATTTTATGTTTTTTAATATTTCTGTTATGTTGTCTGAAGAAAATTTTTTATTTTGATAATTTATTATTAAACCTTTTTTATATTTTTTTATTTTATTTATTTTTTCTTTTAATGCTTCTATTGGATTTTCTTTATCTGGATAAAATTCATTCCAATTTGATAATAATATTGTTGTTATTTCTGGATTATTTTCTTGGTTAAATAAAATTTTTGATACATTTTCATTATAGGATATTTTATTCACATAATCAGAATAAATTTTATTTGAAAATTCCTCTAATTGTTTTTTTAATGTTTTTTTATATTTAATTCTTACTAAAAATCCTCTAATATATTTATTTAATTTTGTTACATCTTCTGATGATATTGTTGTGTTACTTGTTGAATTTTCATTTTTTTTTTTTTTATTTTTAAAATTATTATTCTCTTCTTCAAAACCTGATAAAAATTTCTCTTTTTTTATTTCTTCATTTTTAATTGGCATTTCATTTATTTTTATATCTGATATTAAACCACAATTTTTTTTATTATAATTATTTACACATGCACAATAACTATTTCCCATAAAAATTTACTTTTTTATTATTAAAAAATTTTTAAATAAAATAAAAAAATAATTAAAAAAAAATATGTTAAAAAAAATATTTAAACAATTCAAAATTTAAAACATTTTTATTTAAAAAATGTCAGAACCTCAAAATCCAGAATCAAAAAAAGAAGAAATTAAAAAAGCTTTAGATGTAGAAATAAATACATCATATTATTTAGATGAAAATTTATATGAAAAAGAGTTTAATCCTGAGTTGACATTAAAATTTCCAAAAGTAACAAAAAGTAAAATAGAAGAAGGAGTAAATTATATAGGAAGAAAAATAGAATTAAATGAACAAACAGCAATAATAAAATATATAGGTCCATTAATGCATAAAAAAGATGCAAATAAAAATGATATTTGGGCAGGAGTTGAATGGGATGAGAAATCAAGAGGAAAACATAATGGAACTGTTGAAGGTTATGAATATTTTAAAACAAATAATAATTTAAATTCAGGGTCTTTAATTAGATTAAGTAAAATTAATTTTGGACAAACCTTTGTTCAAGCTTTAAATTATAAATATAATTTTTATGGCTCACAAGGAAATGATTTTAATAAATTTGTTGATCAAGGTTTAGAAATGGATAATTTTATTCAAACTAATAAAAAGATTATTAATATTGAATTAGTTGGAAAAGAAAAAGCTGTTAAAGAATTTTCTGAATTCAAAAGAATGATTTGTATTGATTTAACTTCTTCTTATGTTTATTCTTTAGATGAAAATTTATCTAATATTTTACCTCGAGTTCAAGAATTACAATTAACTAAAACTTTATTATTAAAATGGTCTGATTTATTAAATTTATTAAGCTTACTTCCTAAATTAACTTTGTTAAATTTTTCTGAAAATTTATTAGAATTTGATGATAAATTTGAAGAAGAAATTCAAAAAATATCTTCAGGAGAAAAAAAATTATATTTAAATAGTTTAGTTTTGAATAAATGTGGTTTAGAATTATATGGTCTTATTAAATTATCTCCTTTATTTAAAACTCTTGAAAGTTTATATTTAATGGGAAATTTAATTAATAATGAAGTTTATGAATCATCACCAAATAAAGAATTTATTGATAAAAATTTAGATGAAATACAAAAAAATAGTCCAAAATTAAAATTTTTATCTCTAGAAAAAAATAGAATTCAGCAATTTTTCTTTGGATATAAAATATTTAAATCACCTGTTTTAAAATATATAAATTTAAATCAAAACTTAATACCAAAAATATTTACTCATGAAGAATGGGAAAATAATTTAATAGAAAACTTTAAATCATCAGTTCAACATATCTCAATAGATTATAATATGTTTCCAGAAAAAGATTTTAATCAAATTATGATAGATTTAGAAAAATTAAATTTAAAAAATATAGATATTTTAAATAATATGTTGGTAGATAAAAATGGTCAAGAAAATACAAAAATAGAATTAATAGGAAGAAATCCAAATTTATCTGTATTAAACAAATCCATAGTAACAAAAGTGTTAAGAAGAGATTATGAAAAATTTTATTTGAAAAAATCAGTTGAATCATATTTTAAATTAATATTAAAAAAAGATGAAAAAATTGATTCATCTAATTTTAATTTGAAAGAATTTGAAAATTATATGAAAGAAAATCATAATCAATATTTTGTTTTAAGAAAAAAATTTTTTGATCCAATTGATGATTTCGTAAATTTAACTAAAATAAATTCAAATACAATTAAAGGAAATATGATTCAAGTATGTTTAGTATATAATAATCAAGAAAAAAAGAAAAAATTCCCTAAAACAACAACTTTGGCAGATTTAAGAAATTTATGTACTAAATTATTTAAAATGGAAAATGATGATTTTTATTATTATATAAAAGATGAAAATGAAGAAGATAGTAAAATTGATGATGAAACATTATCACTTTCATCTTTAAATTTAGTAGATAATCAAAAAATTATTTTAAAATAAAAGTAGAATTTATTTATTTTACTTTGGAAAATTATTAATATATTTATTTTTAAAAATTTTATAATTTTTTTTAAAAATTTAAAATTCATTCAAAATTTAATAAAAAGTGTTTTAATATTTTTTTGAATTGTTTAAAATTAATTCATATTAATAATGTCTTTTTTAACAGAGATTGAAATGATTTCTGGTTTTAATCCAGAAAAAATGATTTTTGATACTAATAAAGAAACAGATAAATTATGTTTTGCTTCAGAAAATTTAATAATTCTTAAATCATTCATAGAACCAAATAATATTTTATATGGTGAAAGTACAGGAAATATTATTAGGTCATTAAAATTCATTAAAAATGGAAAATTTATAATAACAACTGAAATAAATCTTAAAAAAGGAATATTATTTATTATAATATATGAAATTCAAAAAGAATTAAAAATATATTCTAAATTTAAAGTTGATATTAAAGAAGATTTTATTGGAAGATTTAAAAATATTTTTTTTCATATCAATGAAAAACTAGATTTTATCATATTATTATTAAATGATAATAATGATATTACAATTTTTATTGGAAAAATACAAAATCAATCTTTATCCATTTCTTGCAAATATTATTGTACTATAAATGGATTAAATACCTCAATTAAAGCAATAAAATTTATTTTTGAATATAATTGGTTAATTTGTTCATCAAAAGAAACAATGTTTTCAATTCGGATTATATCAGAAAAAAATAGTAATGATGGAAATAATTTCCAAATTATGAATAAAATTTCAATTGAACAGTTAGAATTTATTCCCCATTCACTTAATATTTTAATCAATAAAAGAAAAAAAAATTCATTAATACAAAACAAAAATACTTTTAGAATTTTAATCTTAACAACAAATGGAAATTGTAATATTTATTCAACTGAATTGATTTTATTAAATGAAATATCATTAAAAAATTCAATTGAAAATAATGATTTAGATGAAGAATTGAATAATATTCATTTTATATATAACTTTACATATTTTGCACTTTATGAAGAAATTATAATTTTAGGAACTAACGAAAGTAAAATATTTGTTTATGATTCTTTATCATATCATCAAAAATATATAATAGATATTTCAGAATTAAATGATAAAATAATTACATCAAAAATTTCTTTTGTGTATTTAAATGAAAAATCAGATTTAATTTATATAATTTTATTAAATGGACAAATTTTTTTAGGAAAACTTTCTTTAATTATAAAAAAAAAGAAAGATTCAATAAATTTACCTACTTACTGTCATATGAACAAAATCATATCATTAGAAATTTCTTCTGAAGAAAATAATAAAAATAATTCATTTTATACAATAAGTGAAAATGGTCCTTTAATAAAAACTTATTTTAATGGAAAAAAATTTACTAATACTATTTTTAAACAAGAAAATATAAATTTTATTGTTTGTAAAATTAATCCCAAATTCAATGATTTATTATTTGTTGGTGATGATATGGGAAATATATATTTTTTTAATATTAAAAATTGTAATTTATCTTTATTGAACATTGATAAAATTGCCAATTTTAGAATTGATTCAATAAATTTTAATAATAAAAACAATAATAATTATTTTTGCATTGGTTTTGATTTAGGCTCTCTTTCAATTTATAATTTTAATCCTGAAAACTTAAAATGTGAATTTTGTTTAAAAATTTGCGATGATTTTAATTTAAATAATTCTAATATAGAAAAAATAAATTCTTTTTGTTATTTTTATCAAGATATTGATGATAAGAGAATATGTTATCTATCAGCAGAAAATTCAATTTCAATTGGAAATTTAAATTCAATAAATAATAATTTAGTTTTAATAAATGAAGAAAAATACACATATCAATTAAATAAATTTGGTTATATAGTAGATATTAAAATTCATCCTTGTCAAAAATATATTTTTATTTTATTATCAACTAATCAAATTGATGTTCGAAATTTGGATAATATCAATATTAGATTAGGTATAATTGATTTATCTATATATTCTAAAATAAATACTATTAATTTTGATATAACAGGTAATTTTATGATTTTCACTGTTTATGATAATTTTTATATATATCATTTAATGAAAAATAAAATTTACAAAGAAATTAACAATTTATTTTGTATAAGTTTATCAAATATATCAACTGATGGGAGATTTATTATTTTATGTGGATTAAGTGGAATCATTTGTGTTTTAAAAAATTTCAAAAATATAAAAAAAGTTATATATAATTATAAAGATAATAAAGGCATCCATGGTATTGATAAAATAAGGGAAATATTTAATTTAGATTTAAAAGATTATCTTCTTAAAGAAAGAAATTTTGAGAATAAAAAAGAAAATTTTTCTAAAGAAAAAATTCTTTTTAAAAACCAAAATTATAATAATATTAAAGAGTCCTATAATAATCTTAAAATTAATCATCAAAATTTACAAAATAAATATCCACAAAATATAAACAATAAGATAAATCTTTTATATAGCAATAATTTAGATTTTAGTAAAAGTAATAATAATCTCCAAAAATTAAATCTAGTCAAAAAACATGAAAAAATAAAAAAATATCCAATAACAACAGAAAATACAATTCTTTATACTAATCAATTTAGTGATTATCAAAACCCTAATTTAAACAATAATATTCAATTCAAAAATAAAAATAATTTTAATTTAAGATTAAGCAATAATTTAAAAATTAATATTAATAATAATTTAAATAAAAGAGACAATTCACATAGAGTTCATTCTAGTTCAAATTATATAATTTTAAATAAAGATCCATCAATTTTTCCAAAAAATCAAAAAGATATTATTAAAAAAAATAAAAAAAGTAATTATGTGAGTACAACAAATTTGTTTTATCCAAATCTGAATAGTTATTTAATTGAAAAACAATCAAAAAAAAATCAAGATAATATAAGATTCAAAAATCTTTCTAATGCAATTTCAGAAATTTTTAGTCCAGAATTAGAAAAAAAGAGAAAGAAATTTTTAAGAATTGAAATGTTAAATCAAGAAAGATTTAAAAATAATATTAAAATATATCCTTCCTTAAGTGAAAAAAATTTTCATAATAATAATTATATTTATATAGAAAAAAATAGTTTCAATAATAAAAATACAATTAATCATAATCAAAATCCAAATTATTATGCTCAATATAGCATAAATAATTTTAGTTCAAACTATAAAAATAAACAAATTGAGAAATTTATTGGTTTACAATCTTCAAACAATTACTTAAATTTTTCTAATTATAAAAATAAAATTCAACAAAAAAAAATTTATCCAGATAGTGACAGTATAGATAATTTAAGTGAATATAAAGAAAATAATCATATAAATATAAATAATAAAATATATAAAAATGAAAGTAGTATAAGTAATGATGAATCAAAAAGTTATAATACGAATAAAATTAATAATTCAATCTTTGAAGATATTGTAAATATTGAAAAAGAGATTGAAAATTTTGAAAAAATAAATAAAATTTTATTGAGTCAAAAATAATTTTTTTCTTTTTTTAATTTACTTTTTTTATATATTATTTTTTTAAGAAAAAAAAAAAAAAAAATAAAATAATTAATTTTTAAAAATATTTTGGAAAAATTTGGAAAGTATTGAAAATTTTTAATTTAATAATATTTTAATTTTTAAAGAAATTATTGTTGGTCTTTGTATAATTGAAATTGTTTTTAAGAATAAATATTTAAATAACTATTATTTAAATATTTACAATTTTTTCTTTATTGTTCATAAAAATATTATTAATAAAATAGTATTTGCTTTATAATTTAATTAATAAAAAAATAAAAAAATTAAAAAAATGAAAAAAATATTCTATCTAATTATAATTTTACCTCTATCAATTCAAATATATTCTTTTAAAAAAACAAAAAAAGATGAAAAAGGAAAAAGAGAAGATTTTCCAGATATAAATGTTAAAAAACCAAAAGGTCCTAAAAAAATACCTCCTGAACAAATAAAAAAAGATGAAAAAAAAGATGATACAACAGAATTAACAACTGCTCAAAGTATAATAATTGGAAGTTTTATTATATTATTTATTATTCTTTTAATCTATTTTATTACCAATAAATTGAATCGCCATAAAAGAATAAAAGAAAAAGAATTATACAAAAAAATTCAATTATTAATGAAATTAGAAAACAATAATAAAGAAAACCAAAAAAATAATAATAAAAAAGAAAATAATAATATTAATTTAAGTGCTCCTTCAACTGCAAATGAAAAATATTATCATTTAAATGAAGAAGAAGAAATTAGTGTAAATGATGATGAAAAAATAGTTTGTACAAATAATGAAAAAATTGATAATGCAAATAATGAAAATAATGAAAAAATAATAATAAAACCAAGTGAAGAAGATTTAAAATTATATAAACCATATGATATTAAAGAAGACAATGAAGATAATAAGAATATAATAAGTATTGAATTAGAAAATAAAGAAATTAAATAATATTATATGTAAAAATAAATTTTGATTAAATTAAATATATTATATAAAAATGAATACAAATTATAAATTAGTTGTTTCAGATTTAGATGGAACTTTATTATCAAATTCTCATGTTCCAAATTTGAATAGAGATTCAATAAAAAAAGTAAGAGAAAAAGGAGTAAAATTTTGTATAGCAACAGGAAGAACAATTCAATCAACAAGTTATGTTTTAAAAGAATTAGAAACATATAATAAAGAAAATGAATATTCAATATTATTCAATGGTAGTGCTATAATAGAAAATAAAGATAATAAACCATTATTTTTTAAAGAAATTAGTTTTGATAATGCAAATAAATTATTTGAAATAGGGAAAAAATATGATGTAATGTTATTAATTTATACACTTCATGATTGTTATGCATGGAAAAGTTATGATATTGAAATTAAAAGACAAACATCATATGAAGAAATTTTAACATATATGGATGATTTAAATATTGATTTTTTAAAAGAAAAAAATATGCCAATTACAAAAATAGTTTTTGTAAATGAAGAACATAATTATTTATTAAAAATAAAAGAAGAATTAGATAAAATTTTTGGTGATGAAATTACAATAAGTTATTCTTCTAGGGTATATTTAGAAATAAATGCAAGTAATGTAAGTAAAGGAAATGCCTTAGAATGGTTAGCAAATTATTTAAAAATTGATTTAAAGGATACTATTGCTATTGGAGATAATAATAATGATCTTTCTATGATTGAAAAAGCTGGATTAGGTGTTTGTGTTAAAAATGGTCTTGAAACAATAAAAGAAAAATCAAATTATGTAACTGAAAAAACTAATGATGAAGGTGCTATAAAAGAAGTTTTAGATAAATTTATTTTAAATAATTAAATTTTAATATAATTAAAAATTATAATATTTTTATAAAGTAAAAATTCAATTTATTTTTTTAAAAAAACCAATAAAAAAACTTAAAAAAAAATGGGATGTGGAACTCCAATTCTCTTAACTTCCCCTTATAATTATTGTTCTTTAACAATAAATAATGTATCTTCAGATTTAATAAAAATATTTCCATTAAGTTCAAATCAAATAATATCATGTTCAACAACAGGATATAAAATAATAAATTTATCAGAAGAAAAAGAGCCAGAAAAAATAGAATTTGAAGAGGAAATTTTCACAGCAACAATAACATCAGATAATAATGGTTTAAAAATAATAGAAGGAACTACAAATGGAAATATTATAATAGAAGATTTAGAAACAGATAATATGAAAGAATTAGAAGGACATGAAAGTACAGTTTGTTGTTTATTAATGTTAAAAAATGGAAAATTATGTTCTTGTTCTGCTGATGGTCAAGTTATAATTTGGAATATTAAAAAAAAAAAAAATTTATGTAGTTTTTATACTCATGAAAAAGCAATTTGGAATATTGTTGAATTAAATGATGGACGATTATTTTCTATTTCTGAAGATAATTCGGCTCATATAACTTCATATAAAAATGAAGTTAAATTAGAAGTTAGTTTTGATACTGAAAAAAGTAAAAGTAATTTACAATTAAAAGATGGGAGAATTGTTTTTAATTCTAATAAAAATATATTAATATATCAATTAGATCAATTACCTAATTTCAATATTCCTGAGAGAGCAAAAAATAAATTTAAACCTGATTTTGTTATTAAAGATTCTCATGAATTTTGTGTTTGTTGTATTATACAATTAAAAAATGGAGATTTATGTTCTGGAAGTGAAGATGGTGTTGTTAAATTATGGAGTTTAAATAATAAATTTCAAAATACTATAGAATTAAGTGGACATAGAAATAGAATTAATGATATTAAAGAAAGTTTAGATGGAAGACTTTTTACTTGTAGTGATGATAATTCTATCAAAGTTTGGGTCGAGTAATATTAGTATTTTTTTTTGTGATTTTATGGTATTTTTGGTTTTATTTAGAATGTAATTAAAATTAGAAAAATAATTGTTTTAAAAAAAAAATTATTTTATTTTTTGGAATTTCGATTTATAAAATATATTCAAATGTTTAAAAATGGTTTAATATAATAATGAATTAGAATTCATTATTCTTAAAAAATTACTTTCATTTTCCAAAATATTAATTTAATAAGGACTATATTATTAATCCAGAGTCAAAATAAATTGTATAAAATGTAATTTTTCAAGATTAAATTATGAATTTCTAATTTTAAAAAATATCTTTTATTTCATTTTTTTGATAATTTTAATATTAATAATATTTTTAAAAAATTTGTCTGTCTTGAGATTCTAACGCAGGTTACCAAGGCCACAACATGGGATCCTAACCACTCCGACATCTGATATTTTTTCTAATTATTTTTTAAAGTAAATATCATAAATAATGATTTTTTTTTTTAAAAATATTTCACATTTATAAACTAATTTTTCATAGATTTCAAATTATTATTGTTAATATTTATTGAAAAATATTAATTTTTTGGACTTTTATTTCAAAAATAAATTGAAAAATATTAAATTAATTAATTAAATATTATAATAAATGTTTTAATTAACTAAAAAAATTAAAAAATATCAATATAAATTAATTCATAATATCCGTAATATGAAAATAATTAAAAAAATATTTAAAATTCAAAATAAATAATTTTTTTCTAAAAAAGATTATCATATAACTCATATGAAAATATTCTTATTTTTTCGAAGATTTTAAATATATTTAAAACTTTATTTTTTTTAAAATATATAATTAATTTTTATTATAACATCAGTTCCTTTTTTCCAATTTTTAAATCAAAATAATCAATTAAAAAACTTTCAATGTTTGTAATTCGAAATTGAACTTATTTAAAAATCATTTACTTTTAAACTTAAATAATTTTCTTTTTTCTCTCTCTTAAAATATATATTTAATATATTAAAAAAAATTAGATAGAAAGATGAATTTATTGGAATTGTTAGTAGAAATTTTTGTTTTCTTAATTAAACAATAAAAATTTTAAATTAATTTATCTAAAAATAAATTAAAATTATAAAAAATTATTAAAAAAATGGGGATTAACAATGACAAAACCCAATCAAATGATTCATCAACATTTTTTATTTCATGTTGTGAGAAAGTATATATTAATATTACTTAATAGAATATAAGAAATGAAAATGAAAGTAAATTCCCAATAAAAGAAAAGAGAAATATTAAAGTTCCAGATATATTTGAATCATATGATTTTAATAACAATTATTTTTTAATTGATCAAGAAGTTTTAAAAATACAAAATCATTTTCGTAGATATCAAGCAAAAAAAAAATATAATGAATTAAAAAAATTAAATCCAGAAAAAGAGAGTTTATCAAATTCAAGTAATGTTTCAATATCAAACAATCAGATTGATTTAGATGATTGTAATGATGATTATAGTAATATAGAAAATGAAAATTTCAAATCAAGAATTACAAAAACTACAAAAAATCAAGAAAATGTATTAGATATTACATTAGTAAGTTCCTTATATTCTCATTATTCAACAATAAATTTAGCTCCTCCAAATGAAATAAAAGGTTATTTTCTTTTAAAAAAAAAGAAATATACTCATGAAGGAAATACAAAATGTTTAACTCAAACAGAATCAACATCAAATTTAATTAATAATAATAATAATAATAATAATAATAATAATAATAATAATAATAATAATAATAATAATAATAATAATAATAATAATAATAATAATAATAATAATAATAATAATAATAATAATAATAATAATAATAATAATAAGAATAAAGAAATTAATAATATAAATAAAGTTAAAGATAAAAAAAATTTATATTGTGAAAATCAAAAGAAAATTAGTTTTATTGGATCTTGGAAAAATAATTTAAGAGAAGGATTAGGAGAAGAAATTGGAGAAGATAAAAAATTTTTTGGTTATTTTAAAAATGATAAAAGAAATGGTTTTGGAATAATGTTTTGGTTAAATTCTAATAAAGCTTATATTGGATTTTGGAAAGATGGAAAACAAATTGGTATTGGAAAATGTTTAATTGATAATAAAGTTAAATATGGTTTTTTTTTTGAAAATGAAAAAACTATTTGGATTAAAGAACAAAATTTTATTTCATATATTAAATATTGGAATTTAGAAAATATTTATTCTAGGTATGAGTATTATTTTAAATTTAAATTAGAGGATGTTCAATATTTTTTTGAAGAAGAAGATTTTTCTTTTGTTCTTTAAAAAAATATTATTTATTTGAATTTTTATTATTTATTGCTAAAATTATTTTCAGCTAATCTATTATAAATAAATTTTAAATAGTTTATTTTAAAATAAAAATTAAATATATATAATTATGTTTTATTATTATAATATCATTAAATTAAAAAGAAACCTATAAAATAAATTCTAAAAGAATAAATAATTATTTGAATATTGTAAAAAAATGAAAATAAAAGATTAATCAAAATTATCAAAATAAAAACCAAAAAAAAAGTTATTTCTCAAAAAATAAATTTAATATAAAAATAGAAAATAATATATCAAATCTAATAGAAGCAAAAAAAAATAGTAAATTAGATAATTTTAAGCTTTAATTAAAATTCATTATATAATACAAGAATATCATCTTTACAAAATGGAAAATAGGAAATTCAATTTTAAATTTCTAGAAGAAAAAAAGAAAATCATTTATTACATTTTATAGTTTTCTGATATTTCAAAAAATTAAAACATTAACAAGTTAAATCTTTTTTTACTTTTCATTACCGATATCAAATTGTTAAATTTGTCATTCAAAAAAGTAAAAAAAAAAAAATTTATGATTTTGCTCAATATTTTTATTAAATATTTATTCATTTGTTCTAAAAGTTAAGAAAAGTTAAAAGAAAAATATTTTAATTAGTGGTTATAATAATACTAATTTTTTTGTTATGAATTCAAAAAATTTTTAAAAGGATGTAAAATAATATTTTAGTATTTTGTGATTTTTAATAATATTTTTCTTTTAATTTTTTTTATATTATAAATAACTCGATTTTTCTTCAAAAAATTTAAAAAAACAAAAAAAAATTAAATAAAAAAATTTAAATAAAATGAATTTCAACTCAATAGTTTTCCCAGCTCCAACAGACAACAAATATAACTATATAACAGAATATAAAAATAACATAATGTATATTCCTAAAATTCTTCCTGACAAAACTTTATTTCACATTCCATGTTTTTTTCAAAAATGTTTATATAATCCAAACACGAATAAATTTTTTATATATTTCCACGGAAATGCAGAAGATATGTTTAATGCAATTCAAAATTTGAATATAATAAGAAATAATCTTCCATTTCATACATTAAGTGTAGAATATCCAGGATATTCAATATATTATAAAGAAAAAGATGCAGAGACAATAGAAGAAGATTCTTTAATAATATTTGATTATTTAGTAAAAGAATTTAAAGTAAAACCAAGAAATATAATATTATGTGGAAGATCAATTGGAACGGGACCTGCAACTTATTTAGCTTCTAAAAGAAATCCTGGTGCTTTAATTATGATAAGTCCTATTCAAAGTATCCAAGATACTACAAATTCTTTAATTGGATTAATGAAATTTATTGTTAAAGATAGATTTAATAATTATGAAAGAATAAAAGATGTTACTTGTCCTTTATTATTAGTTCATGGACAAAAAGATTCTTTAATTCCTTTTGAAAAAAGTATTCAATTAACTGAAAAAACTGGAGGACCTTATGAATTAATTTTACCTGAAAATATGAATCATAATGATGTTAATGTTTATGATGATTTTTTAGCTCCTATTACTAATTTTTTAAAAAATCATAATTTAATTAATGTTGATAAAGGAAGTATTTATATTGATGAAAAATTATTTGAAATTCCTGATTATTTAAATAATTCTGATAATTGGAGTAATATGGATAAAGTTAGTGAATTAGTTAGGAAATTATTAAAGATTTAAATTTTTGGAATATAATTTAGTTTTTTGGATTATTATTTTTAGTTTTTTTGGTTTTTTTTGGGCTTATTTTATTCTTTTTTTGAAATTAATTATTTTTATTTTTTTTGAATTTTGTTTTATTGTGAATATTTATTTTTTTTATTTTTTTCAAAAAATCTTTTATTTCATATTAAAGTTTTATAAGTATAATTTTAAATTAATCTTTTTTAAATTAACATAACTGCAAATTAAAACTAATCTATTGTGATTAGTAAAATTTTTTTTTTATTATCAAAATTTTTCCTTCATTAATCTCTTCTAAATTCAAAATTGGGAAATTTGTATTTCGCTCCAATTTCCAATCATTTGTCAATTTTCAGAAAAGTGAGGAAATTGAATTAGAAATTTTCAAAAATATTCATTTTTAGATTTTTCATATTGTTTATTAAGTTCAAAGTAAATGAAGGGAAATTAAAAGAATTTCTCCAACAAATTTAAGGAAATTGAACTAATTTCCTCTTTAAATCTATATTTTCCAAGAAATTAGAGGTAAATTAAAAATGTTTTTTAGAAATAAAATTTTTTAAATTTGAAAGGAAAAATTCATTAAATTTAATAAACAATTATAAATTACTCTTTTTATATTTCCTCATAAAAATATATAAATATAAAGGGATATTTTTAATGTCCTGATGAAATTAAGATATTTTCCTCTCTTTTTTATTATAATATTTGCTATTTATTTATTTAATAAAAAAAGAAATTAAAATATATATTATATTTAATTATTATTTTAACTTATTTAATTTTTTATAATTTAAATTATTTGTCTTTTTTTAAAATAATTAAATTAAATTGTTTAATCATTATCATAACTATTAACTATATGATTAACCAAATATCGGAATAATACACATAAAGATAATATAATAAAAGAAAAGATAAAAACTTTTTTACTATGACTATCATAAGTATTTTCTTTTTTAACAAATTTTTTTAAATGTCCTTTTTTTTTTTTTTTTCTCTTTTTTGAGAGGTTTAATTTTTTCATGTTCTTTTTCTTGTTTTTCAATTTTTTCAAAAATTTCATTTTCTTCATCACTTTCATTTTTAAATCCTCTTTTTCTATTTTCTTCTTTTAAATCTTTTAATAATTTTATATTATCCTTATTTTGATTCCTCATTAAATTCAAATTTTTTTCATGAAATTCATTTATTTCATCAATAATTTTTTTTCTTAAAGTAAAAAAGTGTTCTTGAACTTTTTTATTTTTTAAATCTAAATTTTCTTCTTTTGCAAAAGATATTAATTTTTCACTTGGATTATCAAAATCAATATCAATTAAATCTTGTAAATCATCTCTATATTTTTTTGCTTGTTCAATAATATTATTTAATTTTTTTTCTTCTTTTTTATTATTTTTTTTATTTTTTTCAACATCCATTTGAGCATAACATATTTCTAAAATTAAATTTAACATTCTAATTTGAGCTTTTCCACTTAAATCATTTTTATCTATATTATTAATTTTTTTTTCTTCTTCTTTTTTTTTTTCATTTTCAATATATTCTTCATTAATTTTTCTATAAAATGATTTATAAATTTTCTTTTCTTCACTTTTTTCTTTATTAATATATTTATTTAAATTATCTAAAGTTTCTTTTATATCTTTATTATTAGGCTCAATATTATTTGCTTTTTCTAATATATTTTTTGCTTCTAAATAATCATTCATTAAAGAAGTAGGATTATCTATTATACATCTTGCTTTTCTAAAATATGCTTTAACACATTTATTATCTATTTTAATTACTTCATCACAAGCATATTTTACTTCTTTCCAATTTTTTAAATAAAAATTACATAAAGATAAATTTAATAAAGAGCTTTTTATCATATTTAAAATTTCTTCTTTTTCTATTTTATTATTTCCTTCATCAAATATATATGTTAATTCTGAATCTTTTATTCCATCTCCATTTTTCCAATTTGGATTTGAATCTATTATATATTTAAATATACTTATTGATTTTGAAAATTCTGTTATTGCTTCATCAAAACTTTGAAATTTTAAATGTTGAATTCCTAAATTTTTCATTGATTCAAATGCACATTTTTTTAAATAAAATTTTTGATTTCGAACATTTATTAAATTTAAATAATTAAATAAACCATCTTTATAAAAATCAGGTAAAGAATCAAATTTTTTTCTTTCTTGAGCTAATTGATATGATTTTATTTCTGCTGCTGTATTAAACATATCATTTATATCTTCTTTTGAAGGTCCTTCTTCTTTTTCTTCTTCTGAATCTTCTTCTTTTTTCATTTTTATTTATTTTGAAAAAATATTTATAAATTAAAAATTTATATTAATTTTAATAAGTTTCAATTAAAAAGAAAAAAAGTTAGAAGGATTTATTATTGTCTAATTTTTTTCTAAGAAATAGTACTAAATAATTAATTAACTTGTTATTAATTAGATAATTCATATCATTTGAAATTAATAATCATTTAAAAAATTGTTAAAAATCTTATATTTAATTTTAATTAACTTCAATTAAATTAAATTTTGAAGAAAGTAAAAATAAAAATTAGTTATTCAAAATTTTTTAATTTTTTCCACAATAATTCATTTTCTTTTCCAGGAGATTCAAAAAATTTTTTATAATAATCTATATTTTCTTTTCTTGGAAATATTCTTTCAAAACTTCCATCAACTCTTTCAAATTCACATAAACTATCATCAACTATTTCTTCAATTTTATCTTTATATTTATAAACTTCATCTAAAGTTTCTCCAGTTTTATGATTAAAAGGAACTAATCCAATAATATTTAAATAACTAATCATTAATTCAGTTTTAATTGTTTCATCTACTAAATTATGAGGACCTAAATCAGGACATTTACAATTCATTTCTAATAACCAAGGTTTTAAATTTTCATCAATTAATATATCATAACCAATAATTGTTGATATTTTTTTTCCATAATATTTTTTTTTTGTTTCTTCTGTAAATATTGAATTAGCTGATATTATTGATTTTATTATTAAATCTTTTATATCTTTATCAAGTTTTTCATAACTTTTTCCTTTTCTTTCAATATAATTTTTTAAAGCTGCCATAGACCATAAATGACCTCTTTCATCAGTAAAATATTGTGGATGAGTAAAATTTTTATTTTCCATATTTATTAAAGTATGAGTAAAATGAATAAAAGAATTATTAAAATTATTTTCATCTAAATTATAATCATTAGTTGTTACTCTAACTAATCCTTCATTATTATAATATATTTTTAAAGGAAGAAAACTTGTAATTAAAACATAAAGTCTTAAATCAAATTTTTTTCCATATAAAAGAAGTGGATCATGTATATATTGAGTAACCACTCCTTGTTCGTATAAATCACTAAAATTTGTTAAAAATTTTATACCAATTCCTAATCTTTCACTTGCTGGTTTTATTATCCATAAATTATCTTTTTTAACTTTATAATTTTTAAATTTTTCCTCAATTATATTTTTGTCTTCGGGTAATATATAAGTTTCTTGCATAAAATTATAATCTTTAGGAAATTTTTTATTCATTTTTTTATATAATCTATGTAAATCATCTTTTTCATTTAAATATTTTATAAAATGGTAATTTGTATAATGAGTATATTTTTTTAGAATCTTTAATAATTGTAAAATATATTCTTCATTATAATTATTCCAATCATCACATAAATTTACTTTAGAAAAATACTTATTAAGATTAACTCCATTAATATGTTGTGTTGGTTTATATGCAATATAGAAACAATCATTTAATCTTTCTAATTTAAAAGCTACAACATAATCTTCTTTAGTTATATCATATTTTTCAATTTTGAATTTTTTTGGAATTGTTCTATTAGTAAATTTTTTATCATTATAAAACCATACTGTCCGGGGATGTTTTTTTGGGCATTTTTCACTTGGTGTCAATAAATATATTGTTTGATATATTTTAAAATTATAATTTTTTGATTTATTAAAAATATCAGATTTTAAATAGAATTTATTTACTCCACATTGCTTATTTTTAATATTTTCTTTTGAATTTAAATAACAAATTAATTTATTATCTGAATCAATACCATAATAAATTATATTTTTCCTTATTGGTTGGTAAATTAAACAATTATTGATTATATATTTATTATCTTTTAAAAGAGATAAGGATAATTCTGATAAATCTTCAAATTCTTCATAATTAAACATAATATCTTTTATAAAAGCTTTTTTACCCCAATCTAATGTATTACTAGTAAAAGTATAATTTATTAAATTAGGGTAAATTTTTTTTAGGGTATTAAAAGAATTTACCAAAGAAGTTTTATTAACATGTACATGAGATGCATTAAAACCTAGAATATGAATTATTTGGTGATAAACTTCTTTTTGGCTATATTTTAAATTTAGAGGTAAATATAATAAACTAATAAGTGCTCTTTTAGAATTTTTATCTATTAAACATATTCTTCCAATAACTTCATTAATTGATTTACTAATTAAAGGAATAATAATTAAATCTGAATTAATACCTTCAGCAATATTTTTATTTAATTTTATATTCATATTACATATTTTTTGTTCATTATATTTTATATTTTGAATAGTTTTTATTGTTATTAAATTACTTAGAATTTGAGAAATATTATAAAAGTCATTCTTTATTTTAATTAACTGTTTCTTATTTATATTATGATTAACAATAGAAGAATAATCAAAATCTATTTTTAAAGGATGATAATCTTCTAAATATTTATTATCCTTATTTAAACTAATATTCGGGATTTTATTTAAATCTCTATATAAGTGAAAAAGACATTTTTCTGATGATAATATAAAAAATATACTTAAATATAAAATTATAATTTTCATTTTTTTAAAATGTTTAAATTGAAATAGAGCTCATAATGTAATTTTTTTTTCATTATTTTTAAACGTTAAAATATGAAAAAAAATAAATTTCTCTATCATTATTTAAGATATATTAATTATTCAAAAATTTTTAATTATTTCCATAATAATTCATTTTCTTTTCCAAGGTAATTGAAAATAATAATTGATATTGTCTTTTCTTGGAAAAAACCTTTTTAAATTTCCATCAACTTATTTAGAATCACATAAACTATCATCAAATATTTCTTAAATTATATTAATTTTATAATATTTATTTCAAAATCTTCTTAAATGTTATTTGATAATGAAAATGAATTTCACTTTTTAAAATTTAATTTTAATAGGTTATATTCAAAATTTTAATTACTTTAAAAAAAGTGAAAGAAATAAAAATTTATCATAGTTAGTTTTTTTAAATCAAAAAAAATAAAATAATTTAATTTAAGGATTTCAATGAATTTTAGTTATTTTGAATTAGACTTTTCCATATATAAATAGAGTATTCTTAAAAGAAATTAATTAAAAAAATCAAAAAGTTTAAATTTGATTTTTATTTATTAATTAGAAATAAAAAAAATAAATTTATTCTTTTTTTTATTAAAAGTAAAAATTTAATGATTAAAAGTCTAAAAGATAATTAATAAATTCATATTGTTTATTATTTCTTTTTTTCCTCTTTTTCCAAATATAAGAGTTCATTATTTAATTTATAAATTAGTTTTAAAAAAAATTCCACTAGTATTTTTTTTTCAAATTTCATTATAATTATAAACGAAAAAAGCAAAAATATATGAAGATTCATAAAAAAAATATAAAAAAAAAGAAAAAAAAAAAATAGAAAAAAAAATATATAAAAATTCTCATCCATTTCTAATTCTAAAAAATATTTTAAAAAAGAAAATATTTAGGCTAAATTTATTGATTAATATCAACTCCAAAATAATTTTTGAAGAAATTAATAGAGACCATATCACCATAAGCCATAAGAAGTTTAACATCACTTTCTTCAATATCTTCAGGTTTAACTTCGATATCTCTTTGTTCAACTTCATTAGTTCCTTTTTTATAAACAAAAATAGTTTTAGTAACTTTTAATTTAGTTTCAACAGTAGTATAATATAAATAAACTTTTCCTTTTTTAGGATCTCTTCTTCCAAATAATGTGAAATAAGAAGCATAAGTATAATTACTTTGTTTTAATTCTTCTTCATCTTCTGGTTTTTTATTAAATAATATTCTATCTTGAATCCATTTTCCAGAATTATCTTTACCAATTAAATGTAATTTTTTTTCTATTTTTTCTGATACTTCATTAGAAGCTCCAATTAAACTAACAATTCTTTTTACAAATTTAGGATACATTCTATCTGAAATTCCTTGATTTACTTTAATATCTAATTTTTGTTTAAAATCTTTTACACCTGTAAATGTTTTAAGAATTTCTTCTGATTTTGATTCTTCTAAATATTTCTTATATTCTGCTTTTACTTTTTTATATCCTTCTAAAAGAATTTTGATTAGTACTTTTAATTCTGCTTCATCTTCTGTTTCTTCAATTCTACGAAGATTACAATTTGCTGATATTGATAAAAGAAGAATGACTAAAAGAGTTTTTTGCATTTTTTTTAATTTTTTTAATTTTAAGATGATTTATAAGATTTTTTTTTTGGATTTTTTAATTTTTTTATTAATTTATTTGTTTTTTTTTAATTGTTTTTTAGGTTTCATAGGTTGATGTATTTTTTTATTATATATATTTTTTTAATTTTTTATTTTTTATTTTTATGAATTATGTTTATTTGTTCAAAGGTTAATTTTTTGATTTATTGAAATTTATTATTTTTTTTTGAATTATTTCACTCAATTCAATAAAATCTTAAAAATAAGTTTTTTAAACTTAAAGAAAAAATAATTATAGATTTAAAATAATATATAATACATTATATTTTGATTTGAATATTAAATCTAAATTTAATTTTAATAATTTTTATTTTATTTAAATGGGAAAATATATCGATGAAATAATTGAATTCAAACCAGAGGAGAAGAAGTTGAATTTCAAACCAAATATTAAAGAAAAAATTCAAAATTTTCTTTTAATATTAAATAAAAAGGACTTAAATGAAGTAGAAGTCAAAGAAATATTAAATGATTTAATAAATATTTTATCACAATGTAAAGAAATAGCACAGGTAATAATTTCTTCTCCATTATTTAAATTAGAAGAAAATATAGGATTAATTGAACTTTTAATAGATATCTTTTTGAATTCAGAAAATTTAAGAGAAATTTCAACAAATTTATTAACATTTTTCATTGAAAATATTAATTTCGAAAAAAAATATTATGATTATATATATAGGAAATTAGGAGATGAACATAGAGAAAAAAGTTTAAATTCACAAAAATTATTAAATTATATTAAAATTCTTTTATTATTTTATGGAAAAAATATTGAAAATAAAAAATTTTTTCCCAAAAAATATTTATTTTTCTTAAATCCTTCTAATTCATTAATTTCAACAAATATTAGTAAAGAAAATAAAATTTTTTTAAGAAATAATTTTTCTATTTATTTATCTATTTTTATAGATGAATATTCAAATAATCATAATTGTGATTTAATTGATATAACTTTAGAAAATATACATCATTTAAAAATTACTCTTTCAAATGATTTGATTAATGTATATTATGATGAAAAATTTTTAGAAAATTTAGAAATAAAAATTGAATTTAATAAATGGATTAATATAATATTTTCAGTTGAAGGAAAAAAATCAAAAAAAAATATATCAATTAACTTATCAAAAATTTGTTATGATGAAAATTCAATAGAAATTTCAAAAGAAAAAAAAAATAATATATATGATGGAAAAAAACATATAACATCAATTTCTTTTCTAAGAAATTTTAAAGGTAAATTATTATATATTTTCTCCCCAATTTCAAAAATAGAAGGTAATTTAAATTTAATTTTTGGAAATTTTAATAAAGAAAAATATTTATCTCAAATAAAAAGAAAAGAATTTTATTTCATTTTTTCTCCTTATTTATTTAATGAAATTAAATTTGAAATTCCTGCTTTATGTCAAAAATATAAATGTTATTTAAATAAACCTGAAGATGGATTATATCAAAATTATATTTTTGATTATCATAATTATAGAAAAAATATCTTTTTAATTGGAGGAATTGAACCAATAATTCCTCTTTTTGAATTTTTATATTTATTTTATCAAAATGAAAATTCAAATGATATTATAAATAATAATGAATCAACTGATATTGAAATTTTAAACATTTTATTTGAAATTATTCAAATAATAATAAAACAATCTAATAAAAACATCTTATATATGAAAAAAACTAGATTTTTTAAAATTATAAGTTTTTTCCTAGAGAATATCCCAGATAAAATTTTAGATAAAAGTAATTATATTCAAATTTTACATGAAATTACATCATATAAAGATAATAAAAAAAAAGAAATAGAAAATGAGAGAATAATTGATATGATTAATGATTTTTATAATTATATTCTTTTCAATTTTAAATTAATTGCTAAATTAAGTAATGAAAACAAAGATAAATATTTTTCTTATATTTCACAACCTTCTTTTGATTTAAAAGTAAAAGAATTTTTAAATTTTCCTGATATTTTAATTTATATAAAAAACTATGAATTTATTTCATCTACAATTAATCAATTTCTTCATAGAATATATTTTTTTTTAAGCAAAAAAATAGAAAAAGGTGATAAAAGGGGAGTAACATATCTTTTTAAGTTATTATGTGAACAGTATCATGAAGAAATAGTAAATTTAACTTTTTCATTAGCTTATGTAACAATGAATGAGCCTGAATCACAATTCCCTGAAATTTTTAAAGAAAAATTTAGAGATTCAATTATATCATTTCTAATAAAAGAAAAAAAGATAAGTTTAAAAATGAAAATGATAATATTAATTAAAGATTTAACTGAAAAATATCCTAAAGAATTAAATAAAGGAGACCCTATAGAAATAAATCAAATAACAGATTTTTTAATAAATTATTTTAGAATTGATTGTTTTCCTCAAAAAATAATTGATTTTGGAAAAAATAGTTATAAGAATAAAATAAATAAACAATTTAATATATATTTTATTGAATGGTTAAATGTTTTATATAGATTTATATTTATTGAACTAGTTGATCCTAATAAAATAGAAGAAATTTCTTTAGTTGATCCATATATAGAATATGGAGATGATTTTATTTATGGAGTTATTGGAAATTTTTCTCAATTAATTTTGGGTGAGAATTATGCATATAATCTTTTAAATGGTAATTGTTGTCTCCGTCAATTACAAAAATTATTATATTATCTAAATATTTTATATGAAAATTATAAAAACAATGATGATAATTTAAAAAAAATAATTGAATATTTTAAAGAATACACTTTCAAAAGTTTAAAATTAAATTCTAGTGCATTTTTTATGAAAGACCCTATGAAATATTTAAAAAATTTATTATTTGAAGCATATTTATTTTTTTTAAAAGAAGAGAATAAAAATATAATTAAAGAAAAATATGCAATTAACTATTTAAATGAATTAATTGAAGTATCTAAAAATGAAATATTTGATTATATTTACAAAATATATGACACAAAGCAAAAATATATAAAAGGTGATAATGCTCATTCAATTTATTCAAATATTATGAGACAAGTTAATGAATTTATATTTGATTACAATAATCATGCAAATACTCAATTAAAAATTGATTTTTCTGAAAACAATTACGCTTGTGTAGAAGCATTTGTCGCAGCGGTAATAATTTCAAAAAATTCTGAATTAATAATTTCAAATCAAAAAGATCCAATGAATAAGTTGATTAATAAATTAATCCTTTTTTTTGATGTTAAAATGTTTGAATTTTTATGTAATTATTTTTTTATTAATTGTAGAAATGCTCAATTAGAAGATTTTAGAAAAATTATTTTAATTTTGATGATTCCTATATGCTCTCATATTGAAAAAAAAAAAGGTTTTTTTGGTTCAGGTGGATTATATTCTCAAGAAACAAAAATCCAATTTAAAAAATTATTTATGAAATTATTAAAATTTATTTATATTAAAATTATAGACGATACTACTAATTCTAATAAATCTAATAATGATTTTAATGAAATATTTTCGATATTAAATGTTATGATTAAAAAAATTTATCTAAATTATAAAGTTAATCCTATTATTGGTTCATTTCTGGATTCCTCTCCTTATTATTTGATCTCAGATTATATTTTTAAAAAAACTGGAATTAAATTATATTACCAAGAGCAAAATATTAATAATACTAATAATCCAATAAATACAAATCAAATCCAAAATAATCTAAATAAGAATGAAAAGAATGAAAATTCGATTCAAAAAGAATTAGAAGAAAAAATACAATCTGAAATAAATTTAAAAAAAATAATTAAAAAAATATTTGAAATCAAATTTAATAAGAAAAAAGATAGATTATTATTTAATATTCCAAAAAGTAAACCAAAGCAAAACCCTGAAAATTTATTAAATGAAAAGCAAATAGAAAAAGAAGAAAAAAAATTAGAAAATAAAACAATAAATACAACTTCATCAAATGAAGAAAATAAAGAACTAGAAATTAAAACTTATAAAATAGATCATAGTCTCATAAATAATAAATCAAAGGAAGTATATAACAAAAATCAAATATCAACAATATCAAAAATAAAAAGATATAGAAGAATAAAATATGATTTATTTACATGGAATGGCTCATATTCAAATCATAATTTATTTTATAATAATAAAGGAGAAGCTCAAAAAGAAATATTATTTAAAAAAAGTTCTCATTTAACAAGTGATTTTACTCAACCAATACTTATTCCTATGATTTATTCTTATAATTTTAAAGAGTTTTATTGTCAACAAAAATTTTTTAGAAAAGAAATAAAAGATTTTTATATTATTTCAACTCCTGATATTGATTCAAGTCAAGAATGGTCATTAGATTATCTTCCAAATAAAATAAAATTTAAATGTTGTTTATTAATCTTACAAAATCATTTTAAAGGAAATATAATACTTGAAAATAATTATATTAAATTTATTGGTAATATAATAAATAATAAAGAAGTCGATAATGAAATGGATAGAAAGGAAAAAAAAAAATTACAAAAAAAAAAATGTTATGGCTCAATTATACAATATAAAAAAAATTGTATTTATTTAAAACTTTTTTTAAATGAAATTATAATTGCTTTCAGAAGAAGATATTATGATGAAGATAATGGATTAGAAGTTTTTACAAGTAGAAATAAGTCTTATTATTTCATTTTTGAAAATGTTAATGATAGAAGTACAATAATAAACAAACTAAAAAACATATTACAAAATCCACTAGAATTAATTAAAAAAAATAACTTAGATAAGAACAAAAATTCTGAAATAATAGGTCAATCAAAAATGCCTATTAAATTAAATGATTTATTAATCAAATGGGAAAAAAGAGAAATATCAACATTTAAATATATAATGTATTTAAATATTTTTGGAAATAGATCATTAAGAGATATTCAACAATATCCTATTGTTCCTTGGATTATAATAGATTATGAAACAGCTGATCAAGTACCAGAAAAAGAAGAAATAACTACATATTATATTGAAACTATAAAAAATAAATTATTAGAAAAAACAATAAGAGACTTTACTCTTCCAGTTGGATTAATGGAATTAAATGAAAAAGGAATTAAAAGAAAAATATCTTACATTGAATCTTATATTTCATCTTTATTTTCTTTAATTGAAGAATTTCATTTAGAAAAAAAATATCCAAAAGTAAAAGAATTAGTTGATAAAATGGAAAAAAATGAAGAAAAAAAAAAGAAAAAAAGCACATTAAATTTATTAGAAAATCAACTAGGAATGTCTGCTGTAAAATTTAATCTAATATTAGATGTAATAGAAAATAGAAATATAGAAAAAAGTAATACAATAAATTTAGATGATTATAAATTTAATGAAAATTTCTTTGATTTATTTAAAAAAATAAGTATAGAAAAAAAAAAGAAAATTGATATAATTTTATTACCAAATTTATTTGGAAGTCATTATTCAAATTCAGCTTATGTTTCTCATTTTTTAACAAGAATATTTCCTTATACAAAAACAGCAATTGAAATTCAAGGAGATAGTTTTGATGCTCCAGATAGATTATTTATAAATTTAGAAAAAACTTTTAAAAGTGTTACTGGGGAAAAAAGTGATGTTAGAGAACCAATTCCAGAATTTTTTTATTTTCCAGAAATGTTTTTAAATATTAATAATTTAGAATTTGGTAATTTACAAAATAGTAAAACTCAAGATAGAAAAAGTACTTTTAATATTACAAAGTGTTTATTGAATCAAAGTGATGAAAAAGGAATTAAAGTTAATAATGTTTTTTTACCTTATTGGTGTAAAAATGATCCTTATTTATTTATAACTTTATATAGAGGAATGTTAGAAAATCTTTCTACTAAAATTAGTCCTTGGATTGATTTAATTTTTGGAATAAATTCAAATGGTATAAATGCCCAAAATCTTTTAAATTTATATTTAAGATATGCTTATCCTAATGTTATTTGTGAAGAATCTAAAGAATGTATTACTGAGAGTGATAAAGAAAGTTTAATTAAAATGGCAGAATTAGGAATGAATCCTATTCAAGTTTTATTTGAAAACAGTAGTAATGTTTATACAAATATTAATTTAGATAATTTAAAGGTTAATATTCTTAAAAATTATGAAGATTATTATAATGAAGTTAAAAATATTAATAATTTAGTATTTAGAGGAAATCAACAATATATTGGAAATGTTGTTTTTTTTAAAAATAATTTATCTCTTTCAATTTTATCAAAAATTTTTAATAAATATATTTTATATACTGGGTTAATAAATGGAGATTCATATTTATTTAATACAAATCAAATGAAATTTTATAATCTTCAAAATAAACAAAAAAAAGATAATAGTAGAATTACTGCAATTAATTGTTTTCAATTTGAATTAGAAATTTCATATTTATATTTAGGAACTGAAAAAGGAAGTATTATAGTATATAAGCATGAATTTATGAATCAAGAAATACAATATTATCATATAATTCATCCACATTCAAAAGAAATAATATCATTAAACTCAAATACATATTTAAATATGTTAATATCCTCTTCTTTGGATGGTTATATTAATATATATACAATACCATTATTAAAAATTGTTAGATCAATATATAATAATCCACGTAATCTTTTAATTGAAAAAGTTTTCCTTTCTTCAACACCACTTCCTTGTTTCTTATTATATTCTAATGATAAACAATTTATATGTTATAGTATTAATGGTAAAAAATTATATAACGAATATATTGAAGATGATTTTCTTTACCCTCAAATTCAAACAGGAAATAATCATATTGATTATTTAATTTATGAATCAAATGAAATTACACATCAGATTGTAATTAGAGAATTTCCTTATATGACAATATATGAAAACTTTTAGAGTAATGAGACAAATAATATTTAAAATAAAATAAAATTATATTATTTAAATAAATAAAAAAATATTTGAAACTTAAAAAAAATTTACAATTAAAAAATAAATATGAAATATAAAGATAAAAAATCTAAAGTAAAGATAGGAAAAGGAGCTTCAGTAAATACAGATCATTTAAATAAATTAAAACAAAGTTTAATATATTTAGATCCAAATAAAGAAATAAATACTGTATTGTCAAATATGAAAATAGAAACTCCATTTCAAGCAATTTCTTCAAGAAGATTATCAGTCACTTCAAAAAGAGGAAGTACAGCAAATATAACTATACCATATAAAACAGTAAATTTAGCTCAAGATTTAAGATTTTTATCAAATTTAGAAAATGAAATTGATTTTTTAAGAAAAACATTTATTGAAAATTTTTCTGATGAAATAGTAAAAAAATCTGATACTGAAATTAAAAAATATTTCCCTGAAAAAGTAAATGATTATAATTTAAGAATTAAAGTAATTATTGATAAAGAAGAACAACAATATTATACTTATTTACAGAAATTAAATACTTTAAAAGAAAAAAATAATGATTTAAAAAATCAAATTTCAATAATGAAAATAGAAGAAGAAAAAGCAAAACATTCATTATATGATACAAATTTATCAATAGAAAAATTAAAGAAAAAATTTGATATATTCTCAGATTTATATCCTTATTATAATTCATTATTAAATCAATTTGAATATGATCCTTTAGATCCTTCAACTCCAATGAAAATAGTAAATGATATAAAAATGAGAAGAAAACAAGAAAAAGAATGTACAGATGAAATAATATTAAAAACAGAAAAAATAGATAATTATATGTCTTCAAAATATCATAAAAATTTAGAAAATAGACAAAGAATAGAATTTTTATCAACTCAAATAAGAGATTATGAACAAGAAACAAAAAATATAGAAGAAAAATATCAAAATAAAATAACATTTATGAAAGATGAACTAAGTTCAAATCAAATATTAAAAAATGAAAATATAAAATTACATAATATGCTTATTTCAATATATAATGAATTATATCCAAAATTAAATTTAGAAAGAGAAATAAATTATAATGCAGGTCCAGGTTTAAATTTAATAGAAAATGATTGTCATCCAAGAACTTTTGATATGGAAGAAGTTATAAGATATATTAATTTAATGATAAGAAATGGAAATGAAGCTTCAAGTGATAATTTATTAAGAGAATTAATTGCTTTTAGTAATATGATTTTAAGAGATGATAGAGAAGTTGGACAAAATTTTGATCCAAAAAGTGTTATTATGGAAATTGAAAAGTTAATTAAAAAAAATGAAAATGAAGCTTCTAATTTAAATTTAAAAATTGAAAATCTTAAAGATGAAAATCATAAAGATGAAGAATTTATTAAGAAATTAGAAAAAAAAATCCAAAATTATGAAAAAAAATATGAAATTTTACATATAAGAATTAATGATTTATTTAATCAAAAAGATAATGATAGAAAAAGAGAAATTGAAGAATTAAAAAAAAAACAAAATGAAGAAAGAGAAAAAACTAAAGATAAAAAAAAGAATCGAGAATTTACTTTTAAAAAATATCAAACTGGAATAATAATTCCAGAACAAGTTAAAAGTGATAGAAGAGGAAGATTAAAATATTTAGATATTAAAAATATAGATATAATGGATGCTATAATAGATAATAATCAAAATAAAACTAAACCAACTCATTTTCCAATTTTTCAAAATGAAAAAGTTATTTATAAACCTAAAAATCAAACTTCAAATAATTTAATTAAACAAGATTTTATTGATTCTGCTCAGAATTTAGTTGATCATGCTAATAGATTATTTTTATATAAATCTAGAACTGCTGTTTCTGGTCCTATTAATAATGAAGAATCTGTTAAAAGATTAAATAAGAAATTTAATAAATTAAAACATATTCAAAAATCTAATTGTAGATTAGGTTCTTTAGAAGAAGAAGTTGAAGCTAAAATAAATTTGAATTTAGAAAAAGTTATTGATAGTATTAGAAGTAAAGATAATGAAAAACAAATAAAAAAAAGTGGATTTTTAGATAATTTTCAATAAATTCAATTTTGATTGATATTAATTATATTTATAATTTTAAATATTTAATTATTAGAATAAGTATAATGAATTATATATCAAAAAAAATATGAAAAAAATAAAAAATAATTAAATTCCAAAAAAAATTAAATTTCTCCGAAATTTATTCTTTAAAAAGTCAAAAAAACTTTAAAAAAACAAAATGAAAAATATAAAAAACCCTTCATTAATATATTTATTCTTCAAGTAATTTAACAATTTGATCTTTTTTTTTTCCATTAATATACTCCGGAAAAATAATATTAAATTTAATAAACAAATCTCCTTTTTTTCCATCATAAATATAATTTTCAACAATTCTATCCATATCACAAGTAGGCATTCCTTCACCTTTAACAACTTTAATACTTCTTGGAGAAATAATTTCATCCATACTAATTTTAATTTTTCTTCCATCTAAAGTTAAAATATCAATAGGAGAACTATTTAAAGCATCACATAATTTAATATCATGAATATATAATAAATCATCTTTATTTACTCTTCTATATTTTTCATGAGGAATTTCTTTTAAATGAATTATTAAATCACTTGAAATTTGACCAGGAGCTTCATTTCCTTGATAAGGAAATTTTAAAGTAGTTTCTTTAGAATAACCAGGAAAAATTTCAACTTTAATTTCAATTTCTTTTTCATTTGAAGTTCTTCCATCATAATTTAAAGCAATTTTCTTATATTTTATATATTTAACAGTACCATTATAAAATTCTTCTAAAGTACAATTTATATTTAAATTAATATCATCTAATTTTTTTTTTTCTTCTTCATTCATTCCTCCATTTGCAGAATTAAAAATAGAACCATATTCATCATCCATTCTTTCACTTTCTCTAATAAGAGAAAAAGGGTTAATTTTATCCATAAAATTATTAAAAATTTCCAGAGCATTTCCAGTATATTTATAACCTCCTTTTAAATTACCTTCTTTATCTTTTATTCCATTATATAATACTTCTTTACCATAGTTATCATATATTCCTTTTTTATTTGGATCACTTAATACCGTGTATGCTTCTGCTATTTTATGAAATTTATATGAATATATTTGAGAAAGTGATTGTGTTGCTTTTGATGGATGAAAACGAAGGGAAAGATTGCGATATGCTTCTTTTATATCTTCTTGTGTTGCTGTACGAGTAAGTTCTAATGTTTCATAATAATCAGGAGTTATAATTGACATTTTTTTTTAAAAAAATTTTTTTATTTTTTTTTTTTTATTGGAAGTTATTTTTTAATTGTTTTTTTTTAATTTAATTTTTTGTTTTTTTAATTGTTTTTTTTTGTTTATTTTTTTCTATTTTTTTTTTAATTAAAATTTTTTTCATTTTTTTTAGGTTTATTTAATATATGTTACCTAAAGGTTATGGAATACAAAAGGATGAAATTATTAAAATTAAAAATGTTAATAATCTTTATATGCCTCAATTTTTTGATTTAAAGCCAGAAGAACTTCAAATTTTAAATCCATATGATTTTAATGAAGCAATTAAAAGATTAGAAAATTTATCAGATGATGAATTAATGAGTGATCATTTTGCAAATAAAAAATGGGAATTAACTGATAATCTTGGAAATTTAAGTTTTTCTATTAATTCTGTTCATTTTCTAACAACAAGAATAGATTTACAAGAAAAAAATTTTGTCGATTTATTAAATTTAGATGATTATATTGATTCTAAAAATAAAGAACGTTATAAATTACAATTTCAAAATGATTCAAGGAGAAATGAAATACAAATTAAATGTTATATTAATTATGAAAAATTTTCAGAAAATATTTATAAAAATATGTGTGAAAAATCAATTTATAAATCATCAAAAAAATTAAAAAAAAAAGTTGATGAAAATGAGATTGAAAAACCAAAAGAATTTGATATTACAATAAAAATAAATTCAATCATTCAAATATTTTATACTAATGATGGAAAATTTGTCTTTGATTTACAACATCCACCTTTATTTAAAACTAATTTTTTAATTGATAAATCAAAAAAATATAAAGAATATGAATCAATAATTTTTCCATTTAGAAATTTTAATGATGAAATAGCAAATTTAAAATATAGAAGAACTTATCTTTATATTGAAAAAGATTGGGAAAGAACTCCAAATGAATTTAATGACAAAGAACCAAAAATTGATATTATTTCTGCCTTTCGAAATTCATTTTCAGAAGATGAAAAAATGAAAGTTTTATTCAAAATTAAACCTATAAGTGAATCTAAGATGAAAGCTGAATCAAATTTTAAAAAAAAAAATCTGGAATTGAGTGAATATTTTAAATATAATTCTAATGATGAAATAAAACAAATTTTCATTGATTTAGGATTTTTAAAAGAATTAAAAAAAGAAGAAAAAAAAAATGAAGAAGATAATGAAAAATATGATGATTTATACATAATAAAATTTTATTATATTTTATTATCTTTAATATCTGAAAATATAATAGGTTATTATAATGCAATATTATTTGTAGAAAAATTATTATTTTCAGATAAAGAAGAAAACTATAAAAATACAATATTTAAAGATTGTGAAAATTATCCTCTTTTATTTTGTGAAACTTTATTAAAAATACTTCAAATATATCAAAGTCAATTTTCTGAATTTTCTTTATTAGATTTTGAAAAAGAATTAGAAAAAAAATATAAAATAATTTTTGCTGATTATATATCAAAAGGTGAAAAATATATAACAAGAGCATCAAGTAATGAAAATTTAATAAGAATTCAAAGAGTAATAATAACTCCAACATTTACTTTATTTACCCCTTATGTTTTAGACCAAGGAAATAGAGTATTACGTCAATTTTTAAAAACACCATATTATGGTATGATATGTGGTTTTAGAACAAATGATTTTAGTGAGGAAAAATGGAATAATAAATTTTTAATAGAATTTATAAAATTTATATTATCTAAAGGATTATTAATAGGAGAAAAAAAATTTACATTTTTTGATTTTTCACAAAGTCAATTTAGAAATATGTCATGTTGGCTTTTAGTAGAT
>JAJJKW010000338.1:0-44909 GCA_023805745.1 Isotricha sp. YL-2021b | reverse complement strand
AATCCCCAATCCCCAATCCCCAATCCCCAATCCCCAATCCCCAATCCCCAAATTTCTGATTTTTACAAAAAATAAAATCCAATATATTTAAAAAAAATAAAAAAAAATACTTAAAATTTAATTAATAAATGAATCAAATAAATGAAAATAATGACCTCGATTTTGGATTACAAGAAGATTTAGGGGAAAGATTAGAAAATACAATTCTTCGTTATAAAGTTAAAAATCAATTAAATCATGAATCATCATCAGATTCATCAGAAGAAGATAATCATATTCAATATTATGAAAAATTTTTAAAATCTCTTAAAGATGAAAATAAAAATTCTGAAAAAAAAAGTCAAAGTAAAAAAAATAATTCAAATAAAGAAAAAGTGAAAATAAAACATTATAATTCAAAAGATTTTCAAAAAAATAATAATAGATATACAAATAATAATGATAATGATGGAAATATACATAATTTTTTTAAAGTAAGACCTAAATCAATGTCAAAAAATTTTATGAAAAATAAATTTAGTATTGAAGATTCTCCAAAAAAAAAATCTTTAGGTGAATCTGCTTTTAATTTTAAAAAAAATGGTCGACATAGAATAATGTTTGATTATCTTTCTAAAAATAAAATAAATGAAGTTGATGAATCTATACTTTCAAATCAAATAAATAATAAAGATAATAATGTAATAATATATTCTTCAAAAGGAAAAAAACAATCTTTTCTTCTTGGTTCATCACATCATCTTTCTCCAAAAAAAAATTTAATTGAAAATAATAATAATAATAATATTAATAATAATGAAAATAATAAAATAATTGATGAACATAAAAAACCTTTAAAATTAAGTTATAAAAATGAAAAAAAAGAAAATAGAAAAAGTAATACTACTAATCCATATACAAAAGATACTGAAGAAAATTTAAATACAAAAAATGAATATAATACTTCAAATACTAATAAAAATGATACAAATAAATTTGAATATACTTTACCAATTAAAAAGAAAAAAAAATTAATTTGTTGTTGTATACCAATTGGTTAAAATAATTATGCAAATTATATTAGAATGATTTTTTGAAAAAATAAATTAACCATTTTCCTATACAAATATTTTATAAATAAATTAATTATTACTTACATTTATAAATTATATATTTAACAGAAAAAAATCTCTTTATATAATATAAATAAATAAATGAATGATAAAAATTATAATTTTCAAAATTATTCTAAAAGTCCTACTTCAAATTCTGACACTGAAAAAACAGAATATTCAGATATTCCATTGGAAAAATATAAAAATAAAATGCCAATGTTTTTTTCTCCTATAATACTTTATTTTAATATGAATCTTAATTATTTATATAGAAAATATTCTGAAAGTGATGAATTAATTAATATTGAAAAAAGTCGAAATTTTATTAAAAAAAGTTCTTTTTTCCAAAATGAACAATTTTTTTTAAATTTTGATGATGAAATTGAATATGATAATTTTGAAAAAAATATCGAATATGATATAAATAATAATGTAAATATAAATAATAAAATTAATTTAGGTAAAGATAAATATTTACAACAAAATAATAATTATTTCCTTCTTAATAAAGAATTATTTTCATCTACAATGGAAAATAATAATATTTCAAACTCAACAGATAATAATAATCAAATTAACCCAATAAATAATAATGATATTAATTTAAATCAAAAACAAATAATCAATTTTAATATAATAAACAAAATAAATTTTATTCAAAATTATAATAATAAAAAATTAGAGAAACATAATTTGGGAAATTCATTAGATAATCAAATTCAAAAATTTCATACAAAAGAAAAATATAATAAATATTATACAAAAGGAACTTATAAAAAAGATTTTAATGGAAAAAAAGGATGGTACTGTATATTTTGTAATAATTATAATTTTGAATCAAGAAATAAATGTAATAGATGTCAACAACCTAAAAAATTAGTAGAATTAAAAAATAAAATCAAAGATAATTCTTTGAATATAACAAAAAATAACACTCTTAATGAAGAAAAAATAAAAAAAAGTTTATCAGAAAAAGAAGGTGATTGGGTTTGTTTTGAATGTAAAAATATAAATTTTTCTTTCAGAAAAATTTGCAATAGATGTAGATTGTCAAAAATTCAATCTGAACATTTATTTCAAGTTAATTTTTATTTATTTAATAATTACCTTACAATTGTAGGAAATAATTAAGTCTAATTTCTATATATAGGATTATCTTATTTATAGAAAATTTACTTATATTTCCTTTTATTAAGGGTTAATAATTTGTATTCATATATGTAGGATCTTATATATAATAAATATTTAAATATTATATAATAATCTATATTTTGGTGACTTAAATTATTATTCTTATTTCTTTTTTCAAATAATATTTTATAAACTAATTATTAAAAAATTAAGAATATTTATATTTGAAATTTAAAATTATAATTTATATTAAATTTTTTCTTGAAAAGAAATGTAAGATTAATTATTGATTGTATAACTGATAATATATATTTTTTAATGTCTAAAATAAATAACTCTTTAGGTCCAGTAGAACAAAAAGAACTAATAACTCAAAATATAAATATTAATATAGTTAAAGATAAAATAAAAAAGATAGTAGAAACTTTTTTAAATAAATTTTTTGAAGATAAATTTTTTGAAGTTGGTGAAAAACAAGAATGGGTAAATAATATTTGTAATGGAATAATAAAAGAAATATCACAATTTTTTTCTGGATTTAAAATAATATGTGTAAGTTATATTATACAAAAAGGGAATGCTCCTTTTTTTTTTGATTCTTATTGTTTATGGGATAAAAAAAATGATGGTGTAGTAACAATTGAATATGAAAATAAATTTTTACATTGTTTTTCTTCTGTTTTCATTACAGTTCCATAAATTCTTTAATTAATTAATTGATTTTTATGAATTAAAATTTAATTTATTATTTGATTTCACTTCAAATAATTTTCAAAATTAAATTTCAAATTTTATTTTAACTTTCAATAGATAAAAATTAACGTTTAGAAGAAGATTATTTTACTTTTTAATAATTTATTATAGAATCTTTGAATTAAATTAAAATAATTGAATAAAACACATTGAACAAAATTTAAAATCAAGAAATTTTTAATTAATATAAAAAGTTTAAATTAAAATTAAAAATTAAAAAGAAAAGAGCAAATGTTCAAAAAATCAAATAACTATTATAAAACCCAAAATATAATTCAATCTTCATATTCTTTATATAATAAATCAAATTATTACCAAAATTACTCAGGAATAACAACAAAAAAAAATTATTCAAAAAAAAATACACATATTAAAATTTATAATCAAAAAAGAAATTCTTATAAAAAACCTTATTCAAATTATAATTGGGGGATAAAAGAAATTAATACTAAATGCAATAATTTTCAAAAAAATAATTATAATACTTCTTCTTATTCATTAAATATAATTAATTTTGATGATGATTATTATTATGAAAATCAAAATAAAAATCAAATTAAGAAAAGAAAAAAAGAATCAATTGATACTGGAGATGAATCTACTTTTTGTTTAAGTCATAAAAGTTTTAATGAAAATGAAATAAATGAAAATAATTATTCAGTAAATCATATTAAAGAAAATCAAAATTTGAATTTAAATTCAGATTCATTTTTTTTTGAAGAATTTAAAACAAATTCAGAAGATAATGAAAATAATTTAAAAGTTAATATTCAACACTGTAACGAAAAAAAAAATGAAATAATAATAAAGAAAGATGATAATATTTGCTTAAACAATTTAAATTTAAACCGGGAAAATTCAAATTATATAAATAATCAAAATCCAAATCCAATAAATATAAATAATAATAATAAATTTAATAAATTCAATATTCAAAGTAATAATCAATTATTTCAATACAAAAATCCAATTTTTGAAAATACTGAAATTTTAAATGTTAATGTTAAAATTTCAAAGGATAAAATTGCTATTTTTAAATTAAGAAGATATGATGATTTATTTAATACAATTAAATTATTTTGTGAAATAAATAATATTAAAGTAGATTTAATAAAACCAATTATAATGAAATCTTTAGAAGCTTTGAATAATATTTATAGAATTTATAATATGGAATTAACTCAAAATGATGTTAAGGAATTAAATTTCATTTATAATTACCATAATCAAACTCATTAAAGATTGCAAAAATAAAAATTTGAAAAATAAAGAATTTCTTTCATTTATTATTTTTTTTCATGAAAGATATTCTTTTTAATTATATAATATATATTTAATATAATTTTACATTTCAAATTTGAATAATAATTTATAAAAATCTTGATTTTTTTTATTTATTATTCTTTTTTTTAAAATTTAAAAAATGAAAAATTACCATTTTATAATTATAATAGGACTTTTAATTACTTTAATTAATCTTCAAAATAAAGATTTAAAGCCAATAATTTGTGGAATTCAAAAATGTGATTCAATAGGAGGTTTTTGTTCAAAAAATTTAAATTGTTCTTGTAATAAAGGATATTCGACATTTTTAAAAATTAATGATTTTAAATGTAATTATAAAATGATTTCTAAATTTAAATCAGGGATTTTAGAATTAATTTTTGGATTTGGAATGGGTCATTTTTATTCTTTAAGATATAATTTTGGAAAATTTAAATTATGTTTATATTTAATATTCATTTTCTGTTGTTTTTTATCTTATTATTATATGAAAAAAATTAGAAGAGAAAGTGATGCTAATGAACATCCTAATATTTCAATTGGAGTTTTAAGTACTATTTGTTTTTTTATAATATTAATTTTTTGGCAATTAATAGATTGTATTTTATTTTGGTCTGGATTTTATTTAGATGGTAATGGAATGATAATGAATTAAATCTTTTTTATAATATAAATAATAAATTCTATTAATATATTTGTACTTAATAAATTAATTGGATTATAATATAAAAAATAAATTATAATACAGTTTTTTTGTTTACAATAAATAAATATTAAAAGATTAAATAAGGGATATAAAGATTTTTCCTAAATATGATAAATAATTTAAAGCTATTTATATTGTCATCTTGATTTTTAAAAATACTAATATTTATACAGGATTGTATTATTAAATATTTATATTATTATTAATTATCTAATAAATAATTAAGAATTTTTCTTTTGTGTGGAAAAAATCTTACTTTTTTTGTAAATTAAAAAATAATGCAAAGTTAATATTCCTTAACATTACTTTAATCAAGTAATTCTACTTCTTCTCTAAAAGAAACTTTTTTACTGATTTTTTTTTTCGCATATACATTTTTATTATTTTTTAATATAGATTGAATTTTTCTTTTTTTAATTTTATTAATACAAGAAGTATATTCTCCTAAATTTTTTTCAATTTCTTTTGAAACATCTGTTTTTGAACTTATGGAAAAATTATCATTAATATAATTTTTATTATTTTTTAAAATAAAAAGTTCCTCCCAAAATTTTGGTTCTTTAAAATTAGATTTTATAATAGGTGATCTTTTTTTTATTTTTTTAAATATCATAAATGAATTTATGATATTGTAAAAGTTCCCTTTAGAATCATTAATAATTGAAAATCTTGGATCAATTATTTTTTCATTATTTACAATAAAATTTACAGTTAGTTTTTTTTTAAATAATTTTATCTTTTTAAAAGTTATATAGTAACATTTTAAATATTTACTATATTCAAATTTTAATTTCTTATTTGGTTTATATATTTGAATTGATAGTTCGAAATTTTTTTTATTTAGTTTTTGATAAAAATTTTCTTTTAAAGTTGTAAGAATACAAATTTGATTAAATAAATCTTCTGGAAAATTATATAAAAATAATGCATCATTTTGTAATAAACTTTTAAAATGCTTTTTGATTAAAAAATTTTTAAAATTAGATTGAATAATTAAAGCAGATTTTTCTCTTTTTAAAATTATTTCATGTATAAAAAAGAAAGTTTTTATTTGTTTTTCCATTAAATATTTTCTAAAATTTCTTTGTAAACATAAAACTGAATTTTTTCTTTTTTTTAATATAATATTAATCAATGCAATTTTTTTTATTTCATCTTCTGTTAATAATTGAGACAAAGAAAATATATTATTAATAACATTTTTTCTGGTTAAAATAGATGAAATTGTTGGAAGATATTTTGAACATTTATATCTTGAATTTATTTTATTTTCAAAAGTTATTTGTTTTGTTTCTAGAAAATTTAATAGCATATTTTCTTATATGAAACAAAATTAATTAAAAAAGATTTGTTTCACTTTTTTTATTTGCTAAATATAATGTATTAAACTTTAAATAATTTATTTTTTTTAAAGAGAAATATCGTCATAAAATATATATTTTATATAATGAAATAAAAAATCGTTGAATATAAATTATTGTTAAGTAATAAAATTATAATTGAAAAAATAAAAATAAAAAAGAAATGAGACAAAAAGGATTTCATTTCCATATATTTGATGAAAATGAAAAAACATCATCTCCATTATATTATAGTCAAAGAATAAATTTTAAAAATTCTAATCAGTCCTATAATAATCAAAATCAAACTGACAATTTTCAAAACTCAAATAAAATAGTCAAATCAATAAATTTATATAATAGAGAAGAAAATGAAGCAATTAAACCTGAAAGAAAATTAAATCTAAATAAAGAAGATATATATCCAAAAGAAACTTTTCCTAAAAAAGAAATTTTAAAAATTAAATTTGAAAAAATATTAAATTATGGTAATATGAAAATAATAGAAAAATATTTACCAGATATGTTATATTATAAATATCAAAAAGATGAAGGAAGTTATTTTTTTTCAAATATTATTCAAAAATTTCAATTATTACTTCAATTTTTATTTCAATTAAAAGACCCTATTCAAAATACTAATAATGATTTAAATATGTTTTTAATTGATCCCAATTCCTCTATAAATTCAAGAACTGAAAGATTGAAAAAAAAGAAAAATGATAATGATAATAAAATAATTATAAATAATCAGAAAATAAATGATATACAAAAAAAGATTTTGCTATTTAAAAATATTTTAATAACAAAAGGACATAATGATAAAGTTCCAAAAGCACCTTTTGATTTTCATGATGAACAAGGAAATTATTATTGTGAAAATTGCCCAGATAAAAAATTTAAAAGTTATGAAGAAGTTCATCAACATTATATTAAAGAACATTATAATAATAATGTAAAAGGAGATGTAGTTCTTTCAAATAATAAATTTCAAGAATTTTATTTTGAAAAAAAATTAAATAATTTAAAAAAAGAATTAAATCAATCTATTAAAAACTTAAATGTTAATGAATATGGAAATAAAAAAATTGATGAATTAAAAGAAGAAGTAGTAAATTTAAGAAAAGCAAATAGAAATAATATTAATAATTTAAGAGAAAGTATAAATCAAAGTCAGAATTTTCAATTAAAAAATAAATCAATAATGAATTCAGTTAATAATTATAATTTTGATTATACTGATATAACTGATAATTTAGATTTTATATCAAAAGAACAAGAAAAACAATTTGATAATTTTCAAAATCAATTACAAAAATTCCAAATTGATATATTTCAACAATTAAAAAATTTATCTGAAAATAAAGAAGTATCAATTCCAGATATTCCAATAATAAAAAATGGAAAAGTATATAATGTAACTTATCAAAATAAAGAAAGAAAGGAAATTGAAATTAAAAATACTAATTTAAGAAGTTCAACATTTCAATCCAATGATAATTATGAACCTTTAATTAACAAAAAAAAACATTATCTTAGAAATAATAATAAAGATGATTCTAATTATAATAATAAAGTTATTAAGCAAGGAACAGATTATCTGAAAAGATTTAATAATTTAAACGAAATTGAAGAAATTACTTCTGAAGAAGAAACTGGAAATAAGCAAAAATTAAGAGGAGGAAAAAAAAAAATTATAATAGATTCTTCTAATTTAACTTTGGATTATTTAAAACAAAAATTTCAAGAAAGAGAAGATAATATTTTATTTAATCATGAATTAGAAAATATAGAAAAAATTATGATTGAAAATTATAATTTTTTAGATTTAACTGTTTCTAATAAAAATAAAAAAGAAATTAAAGATGAATACGAGAAAATCTTATCTGAACATTTTATTGATTTCGAAGATAAAGATTTGTCGAAATCAGATTTGAAAATTTTCATTAAACAGTTAACTCAAGAAAATTTAAATGAAAAGGATAATAAATATTATTCTAAATATTTCAATAATATGTTGAATAAAAATCCAATTCACAACTATCTTGATGAATTTAGTATTAATCTTGATAATGAAGATGATGAAGATTTTAAAAAAAAATAATTTTAATTTTTAATTATTTTTTTAATTTTAAAAAATCAAATTTATAATTTTTAACTTATATTCACAATTTTCAACAAACTGAAAATTAAAAAATAAATATTAATTTAAAAATGATTGAAAGTCAAATTATGGATATAATAGATTTAGGAGATTCTCTACAAAAAATAGAAATTTATTCACAGGAAAAATTAGTTAAATTTTTTAATATTTTTCGAATAATGTTAAAATTTCAATCTGAAGATTTAATTTTTGTTTATTTCTTAAAATTTTGTTATTATTTCCAATTGATGATGATTCCTTTAATAAATATATCAGAAGATGAGAAAAAAAATGATTCATTGATTAAAATATTTTATTATATTAAAGAAATAATATTTATTCAAGATATAATTAACAAAAAATCACATTATTTAATAGCATTTTCTATTGCTCTTTTTTTTTGTTTAGTTTTATTTGGTTTAATAATACATTTAACATTTTTTTCAAAAAATAAAGTTAGACATGCACCATTAAAAACTTTAAATATATTTAATTTATTATTGGAAAATATTTTTTTATGTCCTATAATAAATATATTTTTACTAAGTATAAAATGTGAAAATGATAAACATTTATTTCTTAATGTTAAATGTTGGAGTAATATAAGTCATATAATAATATCAATTATATCATTGCTTTTTTTATTAATTTGTGTAATTTATTCAGAATTACTTTCAATTTATTATTATCGAATAGGAACTATAAAAGTGATAAGCAATAAAATTAGAATAAATTCAAATTTTAAAATTTTTTCAAACAACTTAACAATTATTTGTTATGTTTTAGGTTTTTTAATAAAATATTATTTTGATGATGAAGATTTTTATCATATTGGAAATAAAATTATAATATTTTTAATAGGTTTAGTTTTAATGACTTATGCATATAAATATGTTTTATATTATGATTTTATTTTAGATAAATTTCCACTTTTTGGTTGGGCTTATGTAAGTTGGTTTAGTATTTCTCTATTAATTAAATACTATTTAAGTTTGACAGATATGATTTTATTTGTTTTAATTGGATGGATTGTTATTGGAATAATATTATATTTCCTTGTTGAATATAAAATTGAATATATTCTAACTGAGGCTAATATTTTAGAAGTAAATAATATTAAAGATATTGAAATATTTACTTCTCATTTATTAAAAAAAGTATCAGATAATTCAATGAAATCAAAAACTTTATTAACTGGATTACTTCAAAGTTTAAAAGACTTTTTTCAAAATAATCCTGAATTATATGAAAAATATGAAAAATTTGAAACAAATAAAATAATAATTCAAAAATTTGGAGGAAGTGAAAGTCCTTCATGTCGAGTATATAATATTATATATCTTGTATATGATTATTATTTAAATAAAACTGAATTGAAAGATGATATTTTACTTTTATTTTGTTATTTCTTGTCTAATAAATTAAAAAATTTAACTCTATCAATTTATTATTGTTCAAAAATAAAAATTTCAGGACATATATATTCTTATTTAAAATATATTTTAATGGAAGATTTAAAAGATTATTTATTAGGAAAATTTGCAAAAAATTCAAATAATAAAGAAACAATAAAACATGTTCAAATGGGAAGTGTAATATTATATAATTCATATATAGATTCTTTTAAATTAAAAATATATGATGCAGCATGTAATCAAATAGATTATTTTGATATATTAAAAAATACAACAACATCACCAAAATCAACAAAAAATTTTTTAAGATTAGGAGAATCAATTTTATCTTTAAGAAAAGAAATATTATGTTTATGGGATAAAATAATAACATTAAATCCATTTAGTGATGAAAATGAAAAAGATTATATGTTATATTTAGAAACAATAATTCAAGATGAAGATTTAGCACAAAAAGAAGAAAAAAGATATAATCAAATTAAAATGTCAAAATTAAGTGAAAAGAAAAATATATATCATTCTCTTTTTATAAAAGAAACTACTTCAATAATATTATTAGATGGCTCAAATGTAAAATCAAGAATAATTTATCATACTCCTAATTTTCCTCTTTTATTTAATTATTTACCAAAAGAAATATTAAATTTAACAAATCATGATTTAATGCCAAATTGTGTTTCTTCTTTTCATAAAGAATTAGTAAATGATGCTTTAAAATTTTCTAATTTAAGTTATATATACAATAAAAAGATGAAAAATTTTATTTTAAAATCTAAAACAAATGGATTATATAATATTAATATTTACGTTAAATGTATTCCTAATTTATCTTATGGAATTATTTATATATCTTCAGTAGAAAAATTAAAAGATAATCAATTTTTAATTATTTTAGATAATGATTTTAGAATTAATGCAATGAGTGATCCTTTATGTTTTGGAAATAGAGAATATAATACAATAAATCAAAATGCATCATTTGGTTTAAATAATAATGTAATAAATCATCACATTGCAGTTTTAATTCCTGAAATTTTAAAACAAATAAAATATACAGATCAAAAATTTGTTTTATCAAAAAATGATATGGATTTAAAAGGAATATTATATCCTAATGTTAGTGATTTTGCACAATATGAATCTAATGTAGATACAATTTTAGAAAGAATAAAACAAAATGGACAATTAATTCCTGAAGAAAATATGAATCCAATAACTACTATAACTAGAGATACTATTAGTAGAACTACAACTAGAAATTCTAAAAGAGAAAAAGAAAGTAATGTTAAAGAATATAATGAATTAATTGATAATTTAAGAGAAAAATTTCAAGGACAAACTTTTAGTATTTTTTATAAAATTGTTATGAAATCTTTTTTAAATGGAAAATATATTTATTATAGATTATATTTGACTAAAGATATTTTAGGTAATAATGAAAATAATAATAATAATAAAGGTTCTTTGAATAAATTTAATACAAATAATTCTAATTTATTTAATAATACTCTTACTAATATTGGAACAAAATTTTCAAGTGATTCAAATATTTTTCAAATACCTTATCATATTGAAAATAAAGATAGAGCAATTAAAATTCAAATTCCAGACAATAAATTATTAATGAATGATAATGGGGATAATAATAATGAAAATAAAAGTAAGAAAAATAATAATGATAATAATAATTTAAATGATAAAATTGGAAATAGAGATAATATTCAAGAACATCTATCTCAAAGTTCTTTTGTTACAAAAGCTTCAGTTGATAGTGCAAGTTTTAATAAATTGAAAAGTAGAATTTTAGATAAAAATGAACCATTTTTTGTATCATATTTAAAAATATTAAGTGTATTTTATTTATTATTAACAATTATATTTATGATTATAAATAATATCTCTTTTAAAAGTACATATAATAAAATTAATGAATATCTTATTGAAAATTATTTTTTCAATTCTTCTAAATTAGTTATCAATTGTATTTATTTAACAGGAGTAAATTTAAAATTTATAAAATATGGAACAATATCACAAGATGGATGTTTAGGAGGAAATTGTTCAGATATTTATACAACTTTATTTACAGGATGTTTAGATATGATTAATGAAGTTTCTGAAGATATTTCATATTATGACCAAGATTATAAAGTAACTTTATCTCTAACTTTTAATCTTGATATTTATATTTATTCTCTAAGTGTTTTATCTAGTATTACTATTGATACACCTAATTTATTAAATTTTATTCTTTCTAATGGACTTAGATTAAAAGGAAATATGGAAACTTATTTATTTGATGAAAATGATACTGTTTATGAAGTTTTTGAAGAAAATATTTTAAATTGTTCTTTTAGTTATATTACAACTGAAGAAATTACTGGTTTTTCTGAAAAAATTAGAACTAAAAATTTAAATAAAAAAAGATTTCAAATTCATTATATATATTTTATTATTAATGCTGTTTTTTTTATTGGAATATTTTGTGTAATGTTATATTTACTTCATAAAATTGTTATAATTGAATTATTTTTTTTGAAAAAATTAATTATGTTTCATTCAAATAATTTTGACAATTATATTAAATATTTAGAAGATTTAAAAAAAAAATTAAGAAGTGATAATGGAGATGATGTCCAAAGTGAATTTAAAAATGACTCAAATGAAAATAATGTTAATAATGAAAATTCAATAATTAGAGATGAAAAAAACATGGAAAAAAAATTGTTAAAAGACAATACAAAAAATGGTAGTTCAAATGGAAATGAAAATAATAAATTAAAAGATAAAAATGTAAAAAAAAATAGAAGAAAAATGCATGGAAAACAATCAAAACTTCAGCAACAAAAAAACGAAAAAATTCAAATAATGGGGAAATATTTTATATTATTTAAAATATTACTTTCAATAAAATTAGGTTCAACATTAATTTTATCAATGATATATTATCTGATAGCAATATTATTATTTATAAGTAGTAAAAACTTATTAAAGAGAACAGATAATATAATGAGTAATATAATAGGGATATTTAGAGATAGTAGTTATGTATTTTCTATATTAAAAAATCAAACATTATATTATGAAAATTATGAAATAGAAAAAGAGACTTATATAAATCAATTACAAAATGGAGAAATAACAAATATAACAATAAATAATGTAACATATACTTCAGATGATATAGATTTATTAAATTCAACACATTATACTTTATTAATTCCATCAACTAGTGAATTATATATAAATAAAATTGGAAATATTTTAATGCCTTTAGTTTCAGGAAATGAATTTAAAGGAACAAAAACTCCATATGGACAATTATATCAATTATATTATAATGATATGTGTTATTTATTATATTATGAGACAGAATCTATTTATGAAAATTGTAATTCTTTTTGGTCTGGAATAATGAAACAAGGTTTAGAACAAACAATTACTCAATTAGGTATTGAGTTAAATACTGTTTTAGATGATTTTATTCAAATAAATTTAGGAAATAAAACTTTAAAACAAATTAATGATATTACTGGAGCTTTAGGACAAATTGAAGTTTTTGTTAATTATTTTTTCTTAAATGCTTTTTCAAAAACAGAAAAACTTTTCCAAGAAATAAGAGATGATAAATATAAGAAATTTAAAAACAAATTTAATTATATTCTTGGAATTTTTATTATGGTTAATGTTATTTTAATCTTTGTTATTGAATATTTTATATATACTGGGAAAAATCATTTAAATTCTTTTCTGAATTTCATTGGAATTTTCCCTATTCAGTATTTATCTGAAGATGAAAATTTTTATAAAGATACTTTAAAATTAGAAGGGGATATATTTGAATAAAAATAAAATAAGTAAATAATTATATTTATTGTTTCACTATTTTAATTTGTAATCTTATAATATTAATATATATTTCAAATAAACAAATATGATATATCTAATTTCAAAATTATATTTACAAACATGGAAAAAAAATAAAATAATTTTATATTAAATTATTAAGTTGAATAAAATCAACTCTATCCTTTTCATTAGGTGTAATCATTTTTAGTAAAATATTATAAAACTCTTTGCTATAACCTTTTTTATATACAACATTTTTTATTACAATATTTCTAATATCATCATCATTATTTAATTTTCTAATAGAATCAAATAAATGTAAATTCTTAGTCATAGCATAAACAAAGCACAATCCAAGTGAATAAACATCACTTTTATAAACATTATGTTTTATATTTCTAATACCTGTAATAACATTTTTTTCTAATATTGGACTCATATAATTTTTAGTTCCTCTAATATCAAAAATTCCATAATCATTTTTTACTTTTATACTTTCTCCAAAATCTCCAATATAATAATCTTTCTCATTTAATATTAATATATTTGCTGGTTTAATATCTCTATGTACTATTTTTTTTTCTTGCATATAACTAAAACCTTTTACTAAATTTGATAATATTTTTCTTAAAGTTTTTTCATCATAAATTGTTGATTTATTATTTATTCTTTGATTCCAATCTGAATTTGCTAAAGGCATTAATATATAAATACTATAAGAAGTGATATCTATTTTTTTTATTATATATTTATATATTGGAAGAATGAAATTATCTATATTTTTATTCAATAAAATTTGTCTTATTTCGATTAAATTTTTAAATTTTTGTAAATCATCTTCTCCATCAATTATTATTTTTTTAATTGCATATTTTTTTTTAGTTTTTATTTCTTTTACTAAATATATATTTGAATAAGAGCCATTTCCTATTACATCTAATATTTGATAATCAGACATATTTAAATTTGATGTTATTTTATATTTTTTTTCTTCTTCTGAATATTTATTACTATTTTTCTTTTTTATTGGAGACAAATCATATTCTGTTTCTTCAGTTGAATTATTTAAAGGATGAATAGCTTTTTCTTTTTCTTTTGTTTCTTTATTTTTTAAATTATTTCTTGTTAAATTTTTAATTGATTTTTTATTTTCATTATTTAATTCATTTCCAATTGACATTTTATAAACACTAACTTTTTGATTTGAAACTTTTCTATATATATTATTTTGAGGTTGTGTTTGGATATTCTTTTGATTATTATTTATTTCATCTTTTAAGTTTCCTTGAGATGAAAATAAATGTAATCTTTTAGCTTTATCTCTATTTCTATTAAAAAGAGTATTTCTGAAATTATTTTTTGTTTGTTTATATAATTTAACTTTATTACATTTTTCACAAACTAATATTTCTTTTCCATTAAATATTCCTTTATATAAATTTCCATAACATTCACATAATTTATTATCAACATTTTCTTCATCAGAAACTTTTTCTTTCATAATTAAAGCATATTTAATTTCTAAATTAAGTTTTTCAAAATTAATAGGATTATATAAAATAGCATTATTATTATTATTAGACTCTATATTACAATTATCACAATATATTTTTCCATTTTTCATATTTAATTCAACTATTCCATCACAACTTTCACATTTAATCATTTCGTTTTTAATTCCATCTTTTGAAGTAACTAAACAAAAATTCGATTCTTCATTATCAATATTATTATTTTCATATGATATAAATATATTTTTATCATAATCACAATAACATTCTATTTGATCTTTATTATATATTTCTATACAATATTTACAAATAACATAATTTGAATTAGGTATTATATATAAATTTTTTTTACATCTATGTAAAGCAGATTTAGAACATGAAAAACAATGTTTTTTATAGTTTGTTAATATTGGTAATTTTCTAAGTAAATTATTACTGTTTGAATTGGAAAAATACCTTATAAATACTATTTCTTTTATAATATTTGATTCAAAATATAATTTATCTCTAAATTTATCATAATATTTCTTAAGTAAATCATTTAAAGAAGAATTATTTAAATTAGAAATTTTTTCAATTTCACTTTGAACATTTCTAAAACAATTTAATGCAACTTGATCCATTTTTTCATTATTTATTAATAATTTTAAAATATTACATTTTATTTTTTCATATTCATATTCAAATAAAAAGGAAATAATTTGTTCATCAGAGTAATTTTTTCTAATAAATCCACTACTAGTTTTTCTTATATGATTATTAAAATTTGATTCAGTATTATAATATTTAGTTAATTCTTTATTTGAATTTTTCAAAAAGGATTTTCCAGAAATAGAAGATGTATTTGTATTTAATGAAGAGATTGAATTTTCAAATAATTTTTTTGGTGTAGAAATTTTTTTTTCTAAATTTATATTTCTTTGATATCTTTGTCTTTGACTTGGTGATACAGATGACATTTTATTTTATTATATATTTAATATTAATATATATATTTTATAAGGGAAAACGTAATTTTTTTTTAATTTTTTTTGGATTTAGTAATTAATGATAAGGTTCCCTATTAAAAAAATAAAAAAATATGTGGAATAAAATTTTTATTTATATAAAATATATAAATTTTTATTTCAAATATTATATTAGGAAAAATAATTAATATTATATATTTTACATTTTTCAAGTTGATTAAAATAGTTTAAACTTTTTACATAATAAGATGAAATTTCATTTGAATTTGTATCAATTTCATATAATCTTTTATTTTCTGAATCAAAAGTCTCAATAATAAAAATTTTTGGATTATCATTTTTTATATAACAAGAATTCATTTTAATTAAATCAAAACCGCCAATATAATTATTAGTTATAATATCTAGCCATTGAAAAATATAACTTTCAATTCCTTTTAAAAAAGATAAATTATTTGGTCTTAAAAGGAATAAAAATTCAAAATATTCTCCTTTAAAATATAATTTGAATTTTCTTGGAATTGAAAGGAAATTTAACATTTTAATTTTATCTATTTTATTATCTTTCATTTGATTTATGTAATTATTAAATGAAGATAAATAACTATTTTTATTATTTTTCATTTCAGGAAACATTGATTGAAGACCAAAAATTGATATAAATGATGAAGAAGAATTTTGTGGAGATTCATTATAAATAATTTTTTGATTTAATATTTTTTCTGAAATTTTATTTATTTTCATAATTTTATTTAAAGTTTGATTTTCTGTTTTCATTAAAATTTTCATATATTCAATTATCATTCTTCTATTTTCTTTTTGAAATAATTTTTTATTTTTATAAGAATCATCTTCTAAAATGTATTTTTTATTTTCGTTGCTTGATTTTAAATTTGTTTTTTCATTTTTATTTGTAATTTGATTCTGATAATTAATTAAAATATTATTTTTATCAGGAATTGAAGATATTTTAATATTTTGAATATCTAAATTAATTTTTTCATCTGTATTTATCTTTAAATTATTTTTATTATATTGAATTTTATATTTATTAAGATTTAATGTTGAACTAAAATAATTTCCTAATTGATTATAATTACTATTAAAATCTAAATGAGGAGGAGAAGTTATTGAAAGAGAAGATTTAGAAGTAGGTAAATTTTTAAGGGAATAATATGAATTTTGATTAGAGAATAATCCTTTTTGAAAAGGAGGATTTATATTAATTTTTAAGTATTGATTTTTTATTGTTTTTCCATTTTTGAAATTGTAATTAGAATTAATATTATTTTCATTTAACATTATATTTTCATTTCTTATTAGATTTTCATTTGTTTTTGAGTTTGATTTATAATTCTTAGAAAACAATTGATTATTTCTATATTTTAGTTCGTTAATTTCTCTTTTTAGTCTAATAATGTCATTATTAATATTCATTTTTACAATTTAAATTTATAAATTATTGAAAAAAAAAATTAAATTTATAAAATTTTAATGAACCCATAATTTTATTATATTGTCATAACCACAAGAAGCAATAATATCACAAGAACGAAAATTATAATCTATTAAAATAGAACAAGATAAAATTTTTTTTTCATGTGCATTATATATTTCACTTATTTTTTCAAAATTTTCATTTTCATATTTATATTTCATTATACTTCTTCCTTCATAATAACCAGAACATATAAAATAATCTTTATATTTGAAAATAGAAATAATTTGAAAAGGTTCAATAATATTTTTTATAAATTGATAAGTTGATAATTTAATTAAATAAATTCCAATATATTCATTTCCTCCAACTCCTAAAATATCATTATCTAATAAACATAAATTTTGAGTACTAGAAGAATGATTTATTTTTTTTATTATATTTATTTCATTAAATGTATTTGAATTCCAGAATTTTAGATTATTAATTAAATTCTCTAAAGAAACAAATTCTTCTTCATTTATTTTTAAAATATTACCTGAATTTTCAATTTTAATACTTTTAATACATTCAAATTTATTTTCTTTATTTAATTTCCAAACTTTCATTGTTTTATCTTTTGAATTTGAAATTAATTCATTTTCTCTTATTTCAATTACTTTATAAACTTCATCTTTATGTCCTTTTAAAGTTTGTTCTACATTATAATCTTTTTCTCCAATTAAATTAATTAATTTCATTGTATTATCTCCTGAACAAGTTAAAATTTTCCCATTATTTAATTGAGTAAATGATATAATATATTTTTGATGTTCTAAAATTATTAATTCAGGTTCAAATGTAAATTTTTTATAAATTGTTAATTTTTTTTCATTTGAACAAGAAGCTAATCTTTCATCTTTTAATTGTTGAAGATAATAATATATAATGGAATTATTTTCATTAATTATTTTAAAATTATTTACTTGAATATTTTTCATATTTTCTAAAAATATTCTATATTTATCTCCTTCTTCATATATTTTATTATAATATTGAATTTTATTTGAATTTAAAATTTGACAATTTTTAAAATTTTGAATAGAATAGTAATTTAAATTCATTTGATAATTTTCATATTCATATGTATTAAATATTAAATTTCTAAATTCAATTTCAATTAAACTTAATTCAGTTATTTGATCAATCTTAATATTAATATTGTTTTTTATTTTATTTAAATTTTCAACACCAATTTCTAATTCTTTTATTTCATTAATAAAATTTTCTTTTTCTTCTTCTGAAATATTAATTAAATTAACAATATTATGTTTATTATGTTTTTCATTACAAAAAACACAAATATTTTTTTTACAAGTTAAACAATAAGAAGCAAAAAAATTTGAATGTTCTTTACATAAAGAATCATATCTCTTATAATTAATTAAATCATGTTCTTCATTTGAATGTTCTTTTTGACAAAAATTACAAACAAATAAATTACATTTTGAACAATAGAAAAAATTATCTTTTTCTTCTTTTTGACTTTTTCCACATTTACATTTTTCATTTGAAAGTGAATTTTTTTTATATTTATTTATATAATCTTTAAATAATATTTCTCCAAAATGTTGATTATCACATTCATAAATAATATATAAATCCCCATTTTTATATTTTGTTTTTAGTGAACAAATTAAATTACATTTTAAACATCTTGTTACATAATCTTCATTAATATTATTAGATAAAGTTTTATTTTCCATGAAAAAATTGAAAAAAATTAAAATTTAAAATAAAAAGTAAATAAAAATAATAAAAAAAATTCAATAATAAAATAAAAAAATATGAAACTATTGCAAAAAACATTAAATAAGAAAAAAACTCAGAAAAAAAAAAAAAAAAACAAAAAAAAATTTAATATTCTTCAGAATCACTATCATTTTGAATTTCAACTCTAGCTAATCTAATATAAAAAGTATCTTTTTTAGGTCTAAATTTAGGTTTATAAACCCATTTTGGTTTTTTATTAATTTCTTCTTCTTTTTTATCTTCTTCTTCATTAACTTTATCTCCATTTTTTAATTTTTTAGTATTTTTCCTATTTTTCCCTCTTGTAGTTTTATCTTTAAAAACTTCATTTTCTCCAATTTTATCTTTTCCATTAATATTTTCATTAAATTTATCATTAACATCAATCATTTCATCATTTTCTTCATTAATATTATTATTATAATTTTCATCCTCTTCTTTTTCATCTTCTTTTTCATCTTCTTTTTCTTCTTCTTCTTCTTCTTCTTTTTCTTCTTCTTCTTTTTTTTCTTTCATAATAGGTAAACCAGTACTTGGATCAACATCTAATATTTCATAAGTAATTGGATCTAAATAATCTCCAGTATGAACATCACGTGTAAAACCATTTGAAGGATCAATAAAAGTTTCAGGAGGTTTAACATAATTTACAGTAACTTTATTATTTTCATAATCTAATAAACTATATTGATCATTATTTTTATTTATATTATTATTATTTTGATCTTCTTCATTATCTACTTTATTTACTTCAGAATCTAATTTTGCTTTATTCACTATAACATTTTTCCCATTAATATCTTTTAATCCAACATAATGATTATATTCTTTATTATTTAATAAAACATCTAAATTTTGTTCATTTATTTTAAACATATTTCCAACTTTATCAAGTAAACTTAAAGTACTTCCTTTATTTAATTTATTATCTCCTTTTGCTTTTTCTAACATATTAACATCTTTTTCACTAATTAAATGATTTTCTCCAGTAATATCTCTAATCATATAATAATCAGGGGGTTTAACATAAGGTTTTCTTATATTTTTTTCTTTCATTCTAGAAACCATTCTACTTATACTTAAAATAGAATTTTTTGGTGAAGAAATTTTTTCTCTCGAATTCATTTTAATTCTATTCATTAAAGCAGAAGGAAAAACTCTATTACTTCTATATGGCAAATTATCTTTATGATATCTATGAGCTGCAAAAGGAGTTTGTTCTTCACTTTGTAAAAATGCATCAACATTTTTAAATAAAGTATCAAAATGAGAAATTTTTTGTTGAATTCCTTTAATTGGTTTTGGATCATCATTTATATCAAATTCTCCTATTCCATTAAATTCTTTTTTTTCATGTTTTGGTTTTCCATATTCTAATATTTTAGCTTTTAAAGTTAATCTTTGTAAGAAATTTTTTCTATTTTCTAATTCTTCAGGAGAAAACATTAAAATTGCAATTGAAATATAATCTGAAATTCCAATTGAATCTTTTTTACCTAAAAATTTAGCAATTTCATTCATTGAAACTGAAGAAATTGTAATTTCATTTTTTGTTAAAGCACTTCCTAAAGTATTATAACTTTCTCCATCTTCTGGAAAAGTTATATTATATGATTGTTGATTATTTAATAAATTTACAAAAGCTGGATCAAGTTCATCATCATCATTTTCTAATAAACATGTTATTAATGAATAACATGCACTTTCTATATCATCGTCATTTTTTTCTCCTAATAATTTTAATATTTTAAAAAAATCTGAAGGATTTATTCCTATTACTGTGTCATCACTTGTACGAGCATCTAATTGAGATTTTTTCATTAGGATTTTTGAAAAATCTAAACCTTCCGTTTTTGCATATTTTTTTGATACGTGACGACCAAATGATGTGTTTTCTAAGGAAGATGTCATTTTTTTTTTTTTTTTTTTATTGTTTTTTTAAATGTTTTTTTTTTTTTTTAAATTATTTTTTTTTAAAAGTTTTTTTAAATGGAATTTTTTTTTATTTATTTTTATTTTTTTATTTTTTATTTATTTGGTTTTATTTAGTATTTATTTTAATTTTTATATAAAATAAAATAGGATTAATTTAATAGTATGGAAAGTGATAATGCAATATATGAAAAGAATAAAGGTGTTAATAAAGAAAAAATTCAATTTTATAATTTTTTAACATATTGTACAAAAAGTGAAATAGCAATTCAAGAAGTTCAATTAATGTTTTATTGGATAGGAATAATAGAATGTTTTATATTCTTTCTTTCATTTTGTTTATTTTGTTCTTATCCAAAACAATTTTGGAGAAATTGGTTTTTTATTTTTCATGTTGCAAGAGCATTTTTAGGTTTTATAATATTAAATAGATTACCAAGAACTTCAGATATAATATCAAAATTAGATAATTATGATAATTTACCTATTAATGAAATTCAATCAAATTTATATAAAGCTTATTCTAAATTAGTTGAAAATGATTCTGATATTAAACCTTTATTTATTACTTATTGGTTAATTACTGCAGTTAATATTTTACTTGATATTATTATATTTTGTGTATTTTTACATGATTGGGGTAATATAGATTATAATTTTAGAAATATTATGACTTTACTTATTATTTGTATTTTATTCAGTAAGTTTTTATTTTTTTATTTTTATTATAGTTTGTAATTTCTTTTTCCTTGATTGGTTTTTATCTTTAAAATATCATTTTACTCCTGATATTATTGCTTCTATTAACAATTCTGTTTTTGGAGAAATTAAAAATTTAAGAAATTCAATTGGATTAGGAAATCAAACTACTGAAAATAAACAACAAGTTGAAATTAGAACAGGACAAAATCAAGTTTAAAATATATATTTTAATATTTAATAGAAAAAAAATCTTATTTTTTTAAAATATTTTTAATATTTATTTTCTATATAAAAATTAATTATTTTTTTAAAAAAATATATTGTTCAAATGGATTCATCTAAATATATTCAATATTTTGAAGATTTAAAAAGTCCTAATAAAGAAATAAGACAACAAGCTGAAAAAGATTTAGAAAAAATTAAAGAATTACCAATTGAGCAATCTTTTCCAATATTTCAAGCAGGAATATCATCTAATGATGAAAATATTTCTCAATTATCTTCATTAATTTTTAAAAAAGTATATTTAGAAAATAAAAATATAATGACTAATTTAACAAATGAACAATTATTACAAATGAATAATTTTCTTAAAAGTCAAATTAATTTTAATCAAAATAAATCTTGGAAAACTTTACAAAGAATTGCAGATAATTTATCTTATTTATATCAAGCTGATATGAAAGAAGCTTTTTCTGAAATTTTAACTTGGTTTAATAGTAATGAACCTTTAGCAAGAAAATTTGCAATATATATTATTGAAGTTTTAAGTGATTTATTTGTTTTTAAAAGTGAAATAGTTCAAAGTAATCTTAATGATTTTAAATCTATGTTTAATAAAGGTTTAAATGATAATGATATTCATGTTAAAGTTAGTTCAATAAAATCTTTAACTCAATTTATTAAAAATTTAAAAGATAATAAATTAATTGAAGAATTTTCAGAATTAATTGAAAATTTATTGAATTCAATTTTTAATGTTCTTGGAAAGAATGAAATTTATGATAAAGAAATTTTAGATTCTTTAAATTATTTAACTGATTCACATCCTATATTTTGGAAAACAAAAATAGAAATTTTAATAGAATTTGTTGTTAAAATAACAAAAGAAAAAATATTATTAAATACAATAAGAGCATCAGCATTAGAATTAATATATTCTTTATCAAATACAATGCCTTCAAAAATACGTAATTCAAATAATTTTAAAAATTTATTAATTCCAGAATTATTTGAATTAATAAAAGAAATAGATAATATAAATGATATTAAAACATGGAAAAAATTATTATTAGAAGATGAAAATGATTTAGATGATATGTTTTATAGTGTAAAAAGTGGTTTTGAAAGATTAAGTATAGATTTAGGAGGAAAATATTTTATGGAAATAATAAATCCATATTTAAAAAATTATTTATCAAGTGAAAATTGGATAGAAATTCATAGTGCTTTTATGATATTAGCTTCAATTTCAGAAGGTTGTAAAGAAGTATATAAAGAAAATATAACTGAATTATTAAATTATATTTCAAAGGCTTTAATTCATCCTCATGAAAGAGTTAAATATTCTGCTTTAGTTTTTTTTGAAAATTTTTTAAGAGAAACTTCACCAATTCCACAAAAAAAATTTTCTAATAATATTTTACCTGGTTTAGCTAATTTATTAAATGAAAATGAAAAATGTTTAAAAATTAAAAGTCAAGCTTGTTTAGTTTTAGTAGAATTTTTAACTGGTTTATTATCAAAAAATAAAGAATTAAATGATATTGAAACAATAATAGAACCTTATTCAAAAGATTTAATATTATTAATTTCTAATTTATTTGAACAGAGTTTATCTCTTAATTATTCTCCATTACAAAAAAGTTCTTTAGATTGTATAAGTTTAATAGCAAATACAATTGATTTTTCAAATTATTATGATAGTATTATGCCTGGTTTAAAAAAATTATATTATAATCTTCAACCAAAAAATGAGAAAGAAAAAGAATTAAAAAGTGAATGTATTGAAACTATATCATATATATTTTCTTCAATAAATAATGAAAATGAAAAATATATGAATGATTTTAAAGAATTATCAGAAAAATTTGTAAAAAATTTAGATATATTAACTGAAGAAGATCCTCAATTAAATGCAATTTTAAATTCTTTTAATCAAATTAGTTTAGCAATGGGAGAACAATTTTTACCTATTTTAGAATATTTATTTCCTTATTTAGAGAAATTTATTCAAAAAGATATTCAATTAAAAATTGAAGATGCTGATATTGTAGAATTAATTCCAAATGATAATAATGATAAAAAAATTGGTTCTGTTGTTCTTAATACAGGAATTAATAATACTAAATTATCAATAGATACTTTTGCTTTACAAAATAAAATTACTTCTTTTGAAGTTTTAAATGATATTTGCCTTAATTTAGGTAATGATTTTTTTCCTTATACTGAAAGATTTTTAAATTTATCTAAAAATTTACTTAAATTTCCTTATAGTAGAAAAATAAGAAAAACTGCAATTAAAAGTATTTATTCTTGTATTTATTCTTGTCATAATGATGATGAACGAAGTAAAATTTTAAAATATGTTCAAGATGATTTAATAGGAGTTTTTGAATATAATATTAAAAATAACTTTTTTAGAGAAATTAAATGTTATTTAAAAAGATTTTGTGAATTTTGTCCTTTAATTGAAAATAAAAATTCTTTCCCAGAGAATTTCATAATTAAATTATATGAAATTTTAGGTAATGTTATAAAATTAACTCAAGAAAAAACAAAAGAAATTTTATCTATAACAAATAATGAAGAAGGTTTTTATGATGAAAATGATGCAGGAGATCAAAAAGCAGATATAAATAAATTAGTAGAGATTAATAGAAGAATAATGGAATTATCTGGAATTTTATTTAAAATATTTGGAGAAAATTTAACTGAAAATGTTAAAAAAAATTTAGGTGAATTTTTCCTTTTTTCTTGGGAAGAAGGAATACCAAATTCCCAAATTAAAAATGAAAAAATTCCATTTGAACAATGTATTTTAAGTTCAATTTGCTTCTTTTGTGATTATATGGAATTTAGTGATATAAATACTTTTAATAGTTTTTATGATAAATTTATTGAATTATCAGAGAAATCAAATATAAATGAAGATTGTTTACAAAATATAATTTCTGGTTATGGAATAATATGTAAGAGAATGGATAAAAATATATTTAAAGAAAAATACAAAGATAAATTAATTCCATTTATAAAAGAAACTTTTAAAAGACCTAGAAATGATTTAATTGAAAATACATATGATGCATGTATAAGTGCTTTAGGAAAATATATATTTTATCAATGTGAAAATAATAATGAAAATATTAATTCAGCAAGTGAATTTATCAAATTAATTCCATTAAAATATGATAAAGATGAAAGTGCAAAAATATGTAATGAATTTATGGAACAAATAATAGATAATAATCCTTTAATTTTAAATGATATAAATACTCCTTTAGCAAAAGAAGCTATTTTAAGAATAATTCATATACAAAAAGAAGAAGGATTTGAAGGTTTATCTTTTGAACAATTAGTTGTGGTAAGTGTTTTTTTTCAAGTAAATTCTGAAAATGTAAAAAATTAAATTTTTATTATATTATGAAAATAAAAGTATTATAAAAATAAAAAAATTCTAATAATTCTTTTTTATTTTTTTTTTCAAAATTTAAAAATGTAAAAATAATTGTAAATATTTAAAAATGTCTAATCAAAAAGAAAACAATTCACATGAAGAAACAAAAAATTCAACGGACACTAATAATTCTTTTCAACAAAGATTAAATATTTCATTAAATGATATTTCAAATATAATTCAATTAATGATTGATAATCCAGAAAAATTATGTGAAGGATATAAAATTTTATCTCAAGAAGAAAACAAAATAAATTTTTATAAATATTTACTTGAATTAGTATTTGAATCACAAAAAGAAAAAAATTATAAGAAAAAGAAATTATGTGCAATATCTTTTTTAATATTTCTCAAAAAAAATTATTCAGAAATAATAACAAATGAGGAAAAATTAGAAATCGTTTCTTATATTTTAACTAATATTTCAACAGATGATTATTTCATAAAAAATTTCATAGCAAAAATATTAGGTTATATCGCAGCAAAGGAATTTCCAAATTGTTATGAAAGTTTTATAAAAATTTTATTAAATAAATTAAAAGAGAATAATGAAGGAAATATAAATGAAAATTTAATAGATACAATATTAAGAGTTTTTATTTCAGTATTAAATGAATGTGATGATTCATGTTCAATAATAACTGGAGATGTATTACCAGTTATAATAAATATATTTAAAATATCAAAAAAGAATCAAAAAAACCGCGAAAAATGTTTAATTATAATATCTCTTCTTTTAAATAAATTATCCTATGCAGATGGAAATGATGAAAATTTATTATCAAAAGCTTTAGATACAAATAATTTAATGGAAAATTCAATAAGTTTATTTACATCAATTTTAATAAGTAATCCAAAAATGTTATTAGATATAAAAAAATGGACAATAAGAATAATAGATATAATGGTAAGAGATATGCCAATTTATTCAAGTAAATTTTTTAATGTTTTAATTGAGCCAACATGGCGTTTAATAGTATTGGAATTATCATTATATGGAAATAATATAGTATTTAATAAAGAAATAGAATATACTGATGATGAAGAAATAACAATGGAAGAAGAAAATCATATTTATGAACATGATTATGAAAGTGATGATGATGAAGAATATAATGGAATGGAAGGTTTAATTATTGAATTAATAGATTTTACTATAGATTTATTAAAAAGAAATTTTGTTATTGATGCTTTAAGACCTGCTTTATTTACTTTTTTACTTTGTATTAAAGGTTATTTATTAATGCCTCATAATAGTATTTTATTATGGAAAAATAATCCTAATTTATATATTAGTGAAGAATATGATGAAGAAAATATTAATAGTGTTAGAAGTAAAACTTTAGGTTTAATTAGAGAAATTTCTAAAGAAATTGAAGATGATTCTTTAGTTAATTTTATTCATTTATTAATTGATGAATTAACTAATGGAATTAATTTAGAAAATTATAAAGAAGTTATTAAATTAGATGATTATAATTTAATAACTCCTTATTTAGAACAATTAAATACTGATCAATTATATTTACAAACAAGGCAAGAAAGTAATTTATTAATTTTAGGAACAATTTCAGATGATTTACTTCGTTTAAAAGAAAGACAATTAATTTCATTAAATGAAATAGAAGAATTATTAAATTATTTAATTTCAATAATATTAAATCCACAAAAAGAAAATAGTATATTAGTTGGAAGAGCAGTTTGGACATTAAGTAAATTATTATCTTTAATTAGAAATAATATAGAATTTCTAACAAAAATATTTAATTCTGTAAGTACAACAATGTGTAATGAATTAAGTGATTTATCAGTTCAATTAGTTTCTGCTCAATGTATTAGTATAATTTGTCAAAGATTAATTGCTTCAAAAAAAACAATTGAGAGTGAAAAAATAATTTGTGATTATGATAAATTAATTGATTTATTAGATAAAGTAAATGAAGAAACTATTTTTATTCCAGTTGAAAATTTATTATATTTAACTAAATTAAATAAAGAAAAAAGTCTTTATATTCCTTTAAAACATTTAAATAAAGTTTTACAAATTTATGCAGAAAATTTTAATGATTCATATTTAGGAAATAAAATGTTAGAATTAATTAAAATTTGGTGTGAAGATAAACAATCAGCAAAATTATTATTAGATAAATTTATTCCAATTGCAATAAAAGTTTTTGAAGATTATTATAAAAATAATTTAGGTAATATTGATTCTCATTTTGAAGAAGTTAAAAAAACTTTAATGACAGAGCATTCAAATCCAGATATAAAAGCTTCTGGGGAAATGCTTCCTAATTTAATTGATATTATTACAATGTTAATTAAATATTGTAATGAAAATAAAGATGAACAAAATTTAATTTGGATTTCTCTTATTATAAAAGCTTTATGTGATATATTAATTAAATCTAATGATGTTACTATATTACAAAGAGGTTCATCATTATTAAGATTTTATATTGCATTATGTAAAGATATTATAATAAAACAAAATCAAAAAGATTTAATTATAAATGTAATAAATAGATATTTTGACCCAACATTATTAGAAAGTTCAATATTATTTTTAGGAAATGTAATAAGTCAATTTTTCTATCATTTAGAAGATAAAATAATTCCAGATTTATTGGAAAGTATAGTAAAAAGAATATATAAAGCAAAAATGCCTTCAATAGTACAAAGTTTAATATTAGTATATAGTAGATTTTTAGTAAAATTTCCAATAGATACATTAAATTTTTTAATAAAAATTCAAGTTGAAAATAGAGTAGGATTAAAAGTATTAATAGATAAATGGTTACTTCATCAACCTTTATTTAGAGGAAAATATTTTAAAAATATATCAATTAAAGCATTAAGTAATTTATATTCAATGAAAAATAATATAGTAGAAAGTTTAATGGTAATAGGATATAATCCTTCTCATTCAACAGCAAGTGTTGAAGTAAATGCTCCTTGTAAAATTTTATCAGTTTTAATTAGATGTTTAAATAATGAAATAATGCAAGAAAAAATAAAAAAAGAAAAAACAAATTATGATGATTTAGATTTTAATGATGAAGAAGATGAAAATGAAAATATTAATAATTATAATAATGAAAATAAAGAAGAAAAAGAAGATAAGAAATCAAATTATGATGAAGATAAAGTGGATATTGGAGAAGATGAATTTAAAGATGTTCAAGAAGAACCAAGAGATTTTTCTTCTAAATTACCTTTTTTAAATAATCAAGGAAAAAGTGGTGGTTTAAATAATATAGAACAAGGATCTGAAATTTATTTAACAGAAATGTTAGGTTTTGATTATAATGATATTGAAGGTGATGATGATGATACTACAGAAGATGATTTAATTTATTTAAAAGATATTGATTCTAATTTTATTCTTAAAGATTTTTTAATGGATTTTTTTCAAAGTTTTTATAAAAATGATGAATTATATTTAACTGAATGTTTAAAATTATTACCAAGAGATGATCAAAAAATGTTTAAAAATTTTGGTATTTTACATTATGGAAGTGAAATTAATGTTTCTGCAGGAAATTCTGTTGGTTCTGCTAATAATAGTGATACTACTTCTAAAACTAAATAAATATTTTTTTGAATTTAAATTATTATTATTATTATTATTATTATCTTTTTTATTGTTTTTTAAAAAAAATTTTATTTTTAAATATAATTATTTAAATGGAACAAAATAATTCTTGGATTGATGATGTTATTAAAGAACATCAAAAACGTAATTTTTTGTTATTTAATTTAACATTTTTTAGAATTGAATAATTTATCTAAAAGTAAATGTGTAAAAGATATTTTAGAATCTAATATTATTAATAAATCTATTTTTAGTGAAAATGATTTAAAAATTTCTGATAATCCTTTTGAAAGTGATAAAATAAATATTGAGTCTATAAAAGAAAATAATAATAATATTAATAACATTTCTAGCTTTAAAGATACAAATAATACTACAAATCCAAATATATTTCAAAGTAAAACAAAAAATTCTTTTATTAATAATTTTTCAAATTCAAATATTTCATCAAATAATCAATTAAAAGACTTTTCTAATAATATTTCAATTAAAAAAGATAATCAAGGATTAAATATCTCAAATTATGAAAATGATATAACAAATTACCAAGATAAAAATCTTCAAGAGCAAATTAATCTACTTAAAAAAGAAAATGAATTACTTAAAAAAAATATAAAAGATAATAATGAACCAAATAAAGTTTCATTAGAATTAACTCATGAATTAATGGATTTAAAACATAAATTAGCAGAATATGATTCATCAATTGAAATAACAAAATCAAAATATAATGATGAAATAGAAAAATTAAAATTTCAAATAAGAGAATATAATTCTTATATTCATTTAACTTACCTTTTTTTCCATAATATTACAAATAATGCTTTAACTTCATTAAATTTTGATATTGAAAAACAAAATTATATTTTAATTTCTCTTGAAGAATTTCAACAGAAATTAAAACAAATTGAAACTTTTGTATATGACATTTTAAAAGAAAATTCAAATTTAAAAATTAAATATCATAAATTAATAGAATCTAATAATAATAAATTATTTAATGACATTAATGATGATGACTTAATTAATAATAAAGATAAATATTGTAATATAAGTAATATTGTAAATGATTCATATAATACATCAGGAAGTAATTTTAATGCAATGATAAAAGGACCAGAAAATGTTTTTGAAAATAATTATGAAAATTTAAATAAAAATTTACAAATAAACCATTTAAATAATAAAAAGAATTTTAATCAAGGAACTTTAGAAATTTATAAAACATTAGAACAAAGAGTAAATATATTAGAAAAGGAGTTAAATAAACAAAAAAATATTAATTTTCAAAATAATCAAAATATTAAAGTTTTTCATACAGTTAATACGAAAAATGATACAATTGTAGGAAAAAGTCGTTCTAAATCAGGAAATAAAATTTCAAATAATAAACAAAATGATAATTCAGAATATTCAATAAATGATATTCCAATATTTGAAAAACCTAAAAAAAATATTAAAAAAAAAAAGAAAGGTCCAACAGGGAAAATAAGTATTGGAAGTAATAAAAATGATAATAATAAAAATATTAGAGGAAGTTCAAAAAATATAAATAGAAGTATTACTCCTATTCAAAATAGGAAATCTACTCCAACAAATTCAAATACTAAAATTGGGAATATTGGAAAATTTAAAAAATATTAAAAATTTTTTTTAATATAAATAAATGTTTATATATTTTTGAAATTTTCAATATTTAAAAATAAAAATATAAAACAAATTTTTTTAATGGAAAAAAGAAATCAAAACTATTTATTAGATAGTCCTAATAAATTCATTTATAAATATGATTATAATAATATGAAAATAAAAAAGAAAAGAAGAAATCAAAATAAATCTCAATATTTTTCAGAAATAAAATCAACGAAACAAAAAGAATTTATATTATTAACGGATGATTCTAAAAAAAGAAATAATGAGAAAATAAATTTAAATAATGAAAATATGAAAATATTTTCAGAAATAAGAGATAATTATAAAAAGAAAAAAAAAGAAAAAGCTGATTCTATAGGATATATAAATAATGATAAAATAAAAGGAAGAAATTTTCAAAATTATTATATTATAAAACCATCTAAAACTGAAGAAAACAATTATATTTTTAAAAATAAATTAAATTCAATTCCAAGTTTTAATTCAATAATAAAAAAAAATGAAGAAATAAAAAAAAATGTAAAATTGTTGATAAAGGAAAAAAAATTTAATTCACCTATTATCAACAATAAATATAAAAATAAAAGACCATTAACAGGAGATAAAATAAAAGAAATTAGAAATGGTAAAAATATAATCCAATTTTTATTTCAAAATATAGTTACTGAAAAAGATGAAATTGAAAATTATAGGAAAAATCAATTTAAAACACTTAAAAATGAATTAAATAGTAATCGAAAGAAAATTAAATATATTTTTGATGAATTAAAAAAAATTCAATTTTATAGTGATATTTGTTCAAAGAAAAAAAAATATCTTTTAAGAAATATTAATGATATAAATTCAAAATATGGGTTTGGATACCGCTTTTTGGAATATAAATATTAGATATATAAATATCAATTTTTAATATTTCAAAATTTTATATATTTAATGTAAACGTTTTTTTATTGAAATTAAAAAATTGAATACTTTAAATAATAGTTAAAATAATTTCATTCAATCATATATTAAAAGTTTAAAAATCTTACTATTTATTGTTCTTTTAAATTTTTATCAAGTTTTTTATTTTTATTTCATTCTTTTTTTTTCTTTTTTTTCTTTTTTTCTTCTAATTCTTAAATATTTATTATTCATTAATATTTAAGTTTCTAATTCAAATAAATAAATTTCTTTATTTGTTTTTCATTTTAAATATATTTTTTACAAATTTTTCTTTTACCTTTTATAAGCCTATATTTTTTATGATAGAATATTTCAAATAAATTATATTGTTTTTATTAAATCATTATTATTATTATTATTATTTAAAGTAAATGTAATCTTAATTATAAAATTATTAGATTGCAAATCTTTCAAATCTTTTAATTATTCAATCTTTATTTTACTAATTATTATATTTAATTCTATTTAAGGATGAATTTAATTTAAAATCTTTTAAATAATAATTCATATCTTTTGAGAATCTAATTTATAAAAATTACTTCATTTTCAATTTTAATATTATTATTCTTCAAATCAAATAATTTTAAATTATTTTTTGAAAAAATAGAATATTAAAATTATCCAAATTAACATTCTATTTTCCAATTTTATTATTTATATTATTTCTTTTTTTTGGTTTTATTTAGAATTAAATTTTCATAAAAATGATTATCTATTCATATATAACTTTATATATTTTCTTTTTCAATAATATATATTTTAAATTCAAAAATTAAAATGAATAAATTTAAATTTTTAACTCAAAATTTAATTTATTTTGAAATAATTACTTACTAGACTTAATTTTCTATTTTCAAAACTTAAAATTACTTAACTCAATTAAAAAAATAATAATTAAATAAAAAAAGAAAAAAAAAATGAAAAAAAATAAAAAAATAAAATAATATAAATGGAACCGAAAAGAATAATATTATTTTCATCATCATATCACGTAGAAGAAATAAATAAATTTTTAAATTCCTTAGGTCCACATCCTGAAGCAAAAATAGATTTAATTCCATTACCAACAGAAGAATATAAAGATGTATCAAAATATGATTACATAGGATTTGCATCAGGATTATGGAAATGGGATTTTAGTAGACAAGTTTATGATCATTTATATAAAATTTATGGTTTAAAAGGTAAATTATGTTTTTCTTTTTCTATTACTGGAAGTCCTTTTGAAAGAAGAGGTTATTATTTAAAAGATCCTATTGAAAAACAAGGTGGAATTTTTTTAGGTGGATTAGTTGGAAAAGGTAATTTATATAGTTTTATGAATAATGGTACTGAAGAACCTGATCCTGATTTTATTACTAATGGTAAAATTTTCCTTGCTGGAGTTTTTAATATGGATTTTAGAAATTATCAAAATAATAATCAATTACCTAATCCTTTGAATCCTCCTATGCAACAACAAAATTATTATAATATAAAACCTATAGGACAAATGGGAGGAACTTTTAATAATAATATGCAAATGGGAGGAGATTTTAATAATAATAATATGAATAATATGGGAAATAATCCAAAATTTAATGGACAACAAGGATTTAATCAAAATAATGGATTTGATCCAAATAATCCAAATAATATGAATAATAATATGGGAAATAATATGAATAATAATATGAGAAATAATATGAATAATAATATGGGAAATAATATGAATAATAATATGGGAAATAATATGAATAATAATATGGGAAATAATATGAATGGACCTTATAATCAGCAAATGCAAATGGGAGGAAATTATATGAATAATCCAAATATGCAAATGGGAGGAAATTATATGAATAATCCAAATATGCAAATGGGAGGAAATTATATGAATAATCCTCAAGGACAATATAATCAATATGGTCAATCTGGTTATGGTAATAATATATATGGTCAAGGTGGTTATTATGGAAGGGATAGATTTAGAGAATTAGATCCTGATGTTAGATTAGAAGCTCCTCCTGGATGGTATGATAAAGAACATTTAAGACTACAAGCTAGTAAAGAAAGAGAAAAATATTTTTATAATGGTGAAAAAGATATTACAGAATATCAAGATAAATATATTTCATATGTTCAAAATAATAATAAAAATCCATATTAAATAGAAAAAATATTTTAAAAATAAATTTAAAACAAAAAAAATAAAATAAAATAAAAAAACATTTAAAATAATCAAAAAAAAACAACTTTCTCAAAAAAAATAATTAAATAAATAATTCAAAAAACAATTAATCCATAAAAAACAAAAAAAAAAAAAAACAAAAAATGAAATAAAATAAAATAAAATATAAAAAAAATAAAAAAAAAAGTAAATGTCAGAATTACTAAGTGAAGAAATAAAATATAAATTAACTTTAGTTCGTCATGGTCAAAGTGAATATAACAAAGGAAATTTTTTTACAGGATGGACAGATGTAGAATTAACAGAAACAGGAATAACAGAAGCACATAATGCAGGAAAAACATTAAAAGATCATTTTTATAAATTTGATAAATGTTATACATCAACATTAAAAAGATGTATAACAACAGCATTTTGTATATTAGATGAATTAAATTTATTATATATTCCAATAATAAAAAATTTCCATTTAAATGAAAGACATTATGGAGCAATTCAAGGAAAAAATAAAGAAGAAACTTCATTAAAATATGGTAAAGAAATAGTTCATTTATGGAGAAGAAGTTATGATGTTCAACCTCCAAAATTAAGTGAAGATGATGAAAGAAATCCTGCAAATATTAAACAATATAAAAATATTGATAAAAAATTATTACCTTTAACAGAAAGTTTAAAAGATACTGTTCATAGAGTTATTCCTTATTTTAATGATGTTATTGTTCCTGATATTAAAGAAGGAAAAAAAATTCTTATTGTTGCTCATGGAAATTCTATTAGAGCTTTAGTTAAATATTTAGATAATTTATCTGATCAAGCAATTGTTGATGTTGATATTCCAAATGCTGTTCCTTTAGTTTATGAATTTAATGATATGTTTCAACCTATTAAACATTATTATTTAGGTGATGAAAAAGTTATTCATGAAAAAATTCAAAAAATTAAAAAAATGGAAAGTATTCATCATTATGAAGAAATTGAAGATAATATTAAAAATCAAGAGGAGAGTAAATAATATTTATTTAAGGTATTAAAAGGTTTTTATAAAATTTGGTTTATTATTATTATTATTTTTTAAAGTATTAGATTATGAGTTTATAATTAATAATTTAAAATTGGTTTTTCTATTTTTTTTTCTAAAAAATCTATATAAACATACTCATATAGTTTTTCTTACCTATATAAAAAAATTTATAATTATTAAAAACAAATTCGTTATTTATTTAATAATAAAGGCATTGGTGGACTTGTATATAAAATATTTTCGTGATTATTGTGATTTTCTTGATTATTAATAGTATCAATTTTTTCATATTCAGTTACTAAAGTATTATTTGGATTATTTGAATCTTTTATTAACTTTTCATTAATTTTATTAATCATAAAATTTAATTCAATTAATTTTTCCTCACTTATTGTTTCTTCTCTTTTTTCCTGTAAATTTTCAATATAATTATATTTTCTAAATTTTGTAATAGTAGTAATATAATGAAGCCAACTTGTTTTTTTTGGAAGTTTTTTTTCTTTTTTTTTTTCATTTTGATTAATTTTTTTATTCTCATTTAAAGAATTAATATCTGCATTAGTAATATATACATTTTTTTTAGTTATAATACTTCTTTTAGAAGTTAAATTTCCAGTAATAGAAAGAACTTGTTGATCTAAATTATTAACTTTATCTCTTTTATAATTAAATCTATTTCCATTTAAAGAAGAAGAAGAATTTAATCTATTTTTACTTTTATTTTTTTTTTCGATTAAAAGTTCAGAATGAAAATCAACAATTTCTTGATAAGAATGGAAAAAAAAAGAATTTACAAAATTTAAAATTAACATAACAATTTCAAGAATACCATCAATTCCTCCTGCAACATCTTGAATTTTTTTATAAGCTCTATCATAAGTATCAATAGTATTTTGCATCCAAAAATTAAAAGAACCTAAAATATTATAATCATCATTATCATGAGTAATTTTTTCATTATAATCAAAATTATAAGAAATTTGATTTTTTAAATTATCAAAAAATAAACCATCATTAGTTCTAACAACAACAGGATGAAAATTTAAATGATTTAAAACAAAAGAATCAGCATTTAATTCACTTGTAATTCTATGAATTGCATAACCAATAGGATTATTATATTGTTCTACATTAATAGAATGATCTATAAAATATATTTCATAACCAATTGCAGTACTAATATAATTATCTTGTTCTGTTTTTGAATAACAATTATTTCCATTTATTATAGTATTATTTTGACATCTTTGATAATAAAGTCCATATTCAAAATTATTATGTTGAGAAGCACCATGAGCTAAAGTAGGATAAATAAAATTTTCATCATTTTTACTTATTAAACTTTGAGTATCTTTATCATAATATTTTGAAATACAAAGAGAACCAAATAAATTACTTAATTGTTCTTCAGAATATGATTTTTTATAATCTCCTAAATCACTTTCTTCACATTGATCATAAATCCAATGAGAATATTTACTAATATCATTATCACTTGTATATGTTCCATCATTTACTGATACTCCAACTACATTAATTGCTTTTGTATCAATTCCTATTTGTTCATTTTCACTATTATATAATGAAACATAATGTAACATTGCTGATGAATTTAAAGGATAATCTTCTATTTCTTCTATAAATTTTGTAAAATAAAATGATGTTGGATTTTTTTTTGCAAATACATCTATTGATAAATATCCTATCAAAAAAACTATAAATATTCCCATTAAAATTGATAGTATTCCTGATATTATTGATGAATGATTCTCATTTCCACGATAATATAATGTTATCTCAGGTGAAATAAAATCTAACTTTTTAAAGAACATTTTTTTTTTTTATTTTTTTGGAAAATTGTTTTATATTGATTTTTTATAATAATGAAAAATAAATTTTTTGAAAGATTTTTTTTTTTTTGATTTATGATATTTAATTTTATCAATTTCAGATTCTATAAATTTTTTTTATCTATGAATAATAAAATAAAAATAAACATATATTGTAATAAATATATTAAGATAAATTACTTAAAAATACTTAATTAAGAGAACTGAAAAAAATTAATTAATTTTTTAAATTATATATTAAAAAATATTCAAGTTATATAAAAAATGAACATGACTACAGTAAGCAACTTTGTAAAATATAGTGATGATAATGATGCAAAGAATCTTCGTCTTTTTTTAAAAAAAGTAGAAAGAAATATGAATAATAGCATAAATATAGAAAATACATTAGATAAAAATAGAAAATCAAAAGGTTTTACATTAAAAATAATTCAATTTAGTGGTTTAAAATATACAAATAATATAAATCAAAATCGTAAATATTTTATCCGTTATTTTATAAATATATATAATTCAAATGATAATTCAATTGAAAATTCATATCGTTCTTTCATAGGAAATACATATCGTTCAGAAAAAATAGAAGTTAAAATAAATGATAGATATCAAATAGAAGTTGTAAAACCAGAATTATTTTATGCTTATGTATTATCTCCAGATTTAAAGAATGATTATTATGTAGTTCAAATTATATTAGTTGAAACAGATGATAATGAAAATACATTAGAACAAATTTGTTTAGGTTGGACTTTTTTTCAAATTAATAGAAATGTTTCTGGAGATCCAAATGATCATCCAGCTCAACAAGTTTCATATAATACTACACAAATTTTTTTTGGTTCTCCTAGAGATTTATTATTTAAAAAAGCAGAAAATTTAATAAAATGTGATGGAGCTATTTTAGAATATGAATCTATTAAATATCCTCAATTAAATGATATAAATTTTTTATTACCTAATTATATTGTTTTAGCTTATAATGAACCTTTACCTGGTTTACTTAAAAGATATTTAGATAAAGAGCCTAATTTTAATGAAGAAATTAAAACAGTGAATTTTGAAGATGTTTATTTAAAAAATGTTCAAATTAATATTGGAAGTGATTTAGAATATGCTTTAATATATTATGCTAATGATTTAAGAGAAAAAAAATATAGAGTTTTTGAAGATAATAATAATAAAATTGTTATTAAAGAAAGAAGATTAAGATGTGGTTTACATAATACATGGTGTTTTATAAATTCAAATGGATTAGAAAATTCAATAACATTAATAAAAAAAGATGAAAATACTTTAATATATAAAGGTGTTTTAGCAATAGATAAATTTTTTTTTGATAATCAAGGTTCATGTGCTTTTATTATTGAATTAAATTATACTTTATTAGTTCCAATAGCGGAAAATAAAGAAGAAATATTAAATATTCCAATTGGATATTCTGTTTTTGTTCCACAAAATATTGGAATGGACAATGAATTAAGAGAAAGTTATTTTATAACTGGACCAGGAGTTACAATATATAATGAACATTTATGGGATTCAAAAGATTTAAATGATAGAATTATTAGAATTAATTTTATTATAAGCAAAGATAAAAATCCATTTGATGGTACTTTTAATCAATTAAAAAAAACAAATTATAATAATGAAAGAAGTATTGTTAGTCAACAAAATCAAATTAATTTCCAAAATATAGAAAATGAAAAAGAAATTCAAAAATTAAGAGGCGAATTAAAGTTAAAAGAATATGAGATTGAAAGTCTTCAAAATAGTTTAAAAAATCAAAATACTAATATTAATAATATTCCACCTTCTACAATTCAATTTCAATCTGAAGAAATTCCAATTGGAGATAATTTAAATCCAAATAATTATAAAGCAGCAAATCAAAATAATTTAAATGATAGAATGAATATTTCTACTCAAGAAATTAATAATACACATACTGAAAGAATTATTCAAAAAGAAACTACTAAAATTATTCATCAACCTACTCAAATTATTGATTCTGGAATAAGAGTAAATCCAAATGAATATAAAGAATTTTTAGATTATAAAAATAAATTAAATGAAAGAGAAAATGAAGATAAAACAATTGAAGATGAATATAAACCTAGATTAATATATGATAAAAGACAAGAAGATATTCCTTTAAAAGAAAAAGCAGATTTAATTTCTCAAGGAATATTAAATTTAGATATTAAACAACCAAGTGAAAATTTAATTGAATTTACATTAGATAAAGAAATAAAAAGTGGAGAATTTACTTCATATATTACTTTTCAATTTTTAGGATATAAACCTCCAAAAGATATAAATAGAGTAAGTGAAATTCCATATAAACTTCAATTTTATTTTGATTTTTTTAATACATTAAACAATTCATCTTCAGTTTGTAATGTACAATTACCTAATGAAACTAATAATAAATATTATGATAATTTATTAATTTTGACAAAAGAAAATAGTGAATATTCAAATGATGAAGATGAAAAAAAAGTTATAGTTAAATTAAAATTTGATCCTTCAATTGATAATACAATAGATTTAAGAGAATTTATTAAATATTTATTAACTAAAGAAATGCCAATTAAAGTAATGGATGTAGAAAAAAATTTTTGTATAGGATTTATTCAAGTTCCTTTAAAAGATTTAATAAGAAATGGAAAACATCAAACATATCAAACAAAACAATATGATATATATAATAATGATTTTATCAATAAAGGAAAAATAGAAATTTTATTAAAAAATGAAGGAGGAAATACTTCAAAAGCATTTGAATATGATCCTCAAAAATTAAAATATGTAGATAGTAAATTAGGTTATTCTTATTCTACAAAGAAAAAAAAAGTGGTTTGTAAACCAATAAAAATGTCAAATATAAGTCAACAAGAAAAAGAAAGAATGGATGATTTAATAAATAAAAAAATACCAAAAGAAAAAGAATATCAAATGAATAAATTAAGACAAATGAGAATGGAACCTGAAGTAGAAAAAAAAGTAAGAGTATTAAGATATTTTAATGAAAAAAATGATATAAGTAATAAAGTTAAAATAGAAGAAGAAAAATTAAATGAATTAAGACAAAGACAAAAAAAAGATGAAATGAATTTAAGAAATTTACAAATGGCAGAAAATTATAGAGATGCTCAAAGAGGAAATATATTACAAAAAGTAACTCAAAGTAGTCATCAAAATATATTTGAAATTACTTTAATTTGTGGTCAACCACATTATTTTAATTATGTTGTTTTTAATCCTTCAAGTATGGAAGATAATTTTCATATTGTTATTTTACCTGCTGATGAAGAATTTAATAATGAATCTTATAATAATTATGATAATTATATTGTTTCTGTTATTCAATCTCCTCAAGAATGGGAAAGTTTAGTTAGAACTGAAGGATTTATTAAACCAAATAATTTTAATATTATTTCTTCTCAATATAATTTTCTTATGGCTTCTAATGAAAGTATTCCTTTATTATTTAAATTATTAACTTATGAAGTTTTCTCTGAAGAAAGAAGATTTAATGTTTATATTGCAAGAGTAAATGATAAACCTTTTTATACTTTAACTATTAAAATTAAATATTCTTTTCCTATTATTGATTATATTTTTCAATATTATGCTCCTTGTGATACTAAAAATACTCAAATTCCATTAATAAATCCATTTAAAAATTCTAAAGCAAAAACAATGAAATTAGAAAATAATTATTATTGTTCAAATGATCAAGTATATTTAAGAATAGATCCCTTATTAAACTTTTATTTTAATATTGATATATATGAAGAAGGTTCATTCTATTCATTTTATTTTTATTTCTATTTAGATGAAACAAAATCTAAATTATATTTAACTTGGAAAATAGAAATAGCATCAGCTGAATTAATTGAATTAATAACAAATACAGGAAATAAATTAAGTCAAGAATTAATAATAAATAATGATATAAATGATAAAAAATTACAATTTTTTTCTAATTCTCCAAATGTATTTTTCCCTTCTCAAAATGGAGAACAATTTGATTTACCAAAAAATTCAAGAGCAAAAACTAAATTTGTTCTATTTCCAAAAAGTACAAAAAATAAAAAAGAAGTTATTTTAAATTGTGTTGACATTGGAAGAAGAGAAGTATTTAAAACTTGGATTTTAAAATATGAAACATTAAAACCAAAAATAAAAGATATAATTGAAGTTGATTGTATTATAGGAAGTGTTACAAATGTTAAATATAAATTTACTAATGTTTTAAATTATGAAGTAACTTTATTTTTTGAAAGTGATAATAATAATTTTATTAGTGCTGTTGATAATCAAGTTGATTTTTTAGGTAATGAAACTAAAAAAATTACATTTTCTATTGCTAGTCAAAGAAAAGTTGGTATGAAAGAAGTTTTAGTTTTTGTTTATGATGATGAAGATTCATTTTCAGAAACTCTTTTATTTAAACTTAGATATAAATCATCATAAAATTATTTTTTGATTATATTTTTTTTTACAATTTTTGATTTGATTTCTTGAAATTCTTTTGATTTAAATATTTAATACTTTTTTTATTTTTTTGTTTTTTTTTAATAAAATTTGAAAATATTTATTTAAAATTAATGATTAATGATTAATTGAAAAAAAAATTAAATTTAAATTAAAAAATCAGAAAATCAAAAAAAAAAATATTAAAAAAAGCCAAAAAAAAAAAATGTCTATATATCCCTCTACATTAGAAAACCATTTTTCTCAAAGTAATTTTCAAAAAAAATTAAAAAATGAAAATGAAGAATCAATAAATAAATTAATAAAAATATGTATATTTTGTTTTACATTTATGTCAATAGAATTTATAGGAGGATATATAGCAGGTTCATTAGCAATAATGACAGATGCAGCTCATCTTCTTTCTGATTTAGCAGGATTTTTAATTTCAATGTTTTCATTATTTATATCAATGAAACCAGCAAATTCATCATTAACTTATGGTTACCATAGATCAGAAGTTATTGGAGCTTTATCTTCTATTTTAATTATTTGGATTCTTACAATTTGGCTTATTTCAGAAGCAATTAATAGAATATTTTATCCTAGAGAAATTATTGGTTTAATTATGATGGGAATTGCTACTTGTGGTTTAATTTTTAATATTATTATGAGTAAAGTTCTTTCTTATAATCCTCTTCCTAATGTTATGGATGGTAAAGTTATTGGAAAAATGAATAAAGAAGATTTTAGTGATGATTTAGAAAATCCTTTATTAAATTATGATAATGATTATCATAATACTAATTATAATAATAAAGATAATAATCCTGTTATTAGAGCTGCGTATATTCATATTATTGGAGATATGATACAATCTATTGGAGTTTTACTTGCTTCTATTATAATATACTTATTTCAAGATAAATATCCTGGAATTAGAATATTTGATCCGATTTGTACTTTTGTTTTTGCTATTATTGTTTTATGTACTACAATTCCTGTTTCTAAAGATTGTATTTGTGTTTTAATGGAAGCTGCTCCAAATGATATTAATATTGATAAATTATATAATGAATTATATAAAGTTATTGGAGTTATTAATATTCATGATATACATATTTGGTGTATTAGTATTGGAAGACCTAGTATTAGTCTACATATTTTAAGTAATAATCCACAAAAAACTTTAGAACAAGCTACTTTAGTTTGTCATAAATTTGGAATTTATCATTGTTCCATTCAAGTTGAGGATAATACTCAAATTAAAAGATTAAGTTATATTAAATGTACTCATCAAGATGATAATGATATTCATTAAAGGTTTTTTTTTTTTAATTTTTTTTAAATTTTAACTTAATTAATTTGAAATTAAGAATATTATTTAAAACTTCTTTTATAAAATGGAATTAAAAATTTTAATTTGAAAACAAATTCTTCAAATTTGATTATATAATAATTAAATGGAAGATAATCACTTAGAAATAAAATATATTCTATAATATAATCTCATTTAGCATTTATTTATTTAAAAATATTAAGAAACATAATTGAACATTATTATTTTCAATTTTGAGATGATGATAGAAAATATTGATAATAATATGATTTTTAATTACTTCTAATTTTTCTGAATCTCTTCTTCATCTAAGGTTATTATTATAAACAATTAAACAATTCATATCTGATATTTTTTTATCTTTTTTTATTCTTGGAAATTAGATTATTCAAATAAAAATAAAAATTTTGAATTTGTATATTTAACTCTTCAGGTTATCCATCAAACTTTTTTATTCTTTAAATCATTTTTTATTTTATTTATTTATCATTAAATAAGGAAAATACAATAAATTTGATTTTCTTTTAATCATCTTTTATATCATTTTAATAAAAAATTTGATTTATATATGGAATAAATATAAGAAATTATGTAAAATAGGAAATGGGAGTTATGGAAATAGATAAAGGAAAAAATAAAAAAAAGGAGATTATGTAGCAATAAAAGAAATAAATAAAAATAAATATTAAGAATTAAATGATAAAGAATTAAATAAAAATGAAATAAATAATAAATTAAAAAATGGAAATATAAAAATAGTAGAAATATTAGAAATAAAAGAATATATTTATATTATAATGGAATTATGTATTTATAATTTAGAAGAATATATAAAAATAAGAAATAAAAGATTTTCAATAAATGAAATAAAAGAAATATTAATTCAAATAAATAATATATTAAATAAAAATAATATAATTTATAAAAATTTAAATCCTTCAAATATATTAATAAATATAAATAGAATAGATAAAATATTATTGAAAATATTAGATAATTCAAATAATAATAAATTAACATTATCTCCTGAAATTTTAAATAATGAGAATGATATTTCAAAAAGTGATTTATGGAGTATAGGAATTATAATTTATTATTTATATTTTAATGAATATCCGTATAATGGAATAAATAATAAAATATTATATGAAGATATTAAATCAAAAAAAAAATTAAAAAAAATAGAAAATGAAGAATTAAATGATTTAATGAATAAATTATTAACAATTAAAATTAATGAAAGAATAAATTGGAAAGATTATTTTAATCATTCTTTTTTTAAAAATAAATTTAAATGTAAAATTCATTTAGAAGAATATAATTATTATTGTAAAGATTGTAATAAAAATATTTGTGATAATTGTATAAAAGAACATAATAATCATTCATTTATTAATTTTAATGATATTGAATTTAATAGAAATGAAAAAATTAAAATAAAAGAAATATTCACAGAAATTGAAGATAATATTGGATGTTATAATAAAATAAAAGATGATATTGAATTATTTTGTAATACAATAAAAAAAATTGAAGAAAATATCAAAAAATTAAATAATTGTATTATATGTGAACATGAAATTAAAACAATAAAAGAAAAAAAAAGAATATTAAATTCTTATGAAGAATCAAAAAAAGAAAAAAATTATTTGTGTGGAATAAATAATGAAAAAGAAATAAAAGATAAAAGTGTAATATATATAAATAATAAAGAAATAAATTTTAATTATAAATATAAATTTGGAAAAGAAGGAAAAAACCAAATTTTATTTATATTTAAAGAATCTTTAATAAATATAAATTATATGTTCTATAATTGTTCTTCTTTAACTTCTTTAAATTTATCTTATTTTAAAACTAATAATGTTAATAATATGAGTTACATGTTCTCTGAATGTTCTTCTTTAACTTCTTTAAATTTATCTAATTTTAAAACTAATAATGTTACAGATATGAATCATATGTTCCGTGGTTGTTCTTCTTTAACTTCTTTAAATTTATCTAATTTTAAAACTAATAATGTTACTAATATGAGTTACATGTTCCGTGGTTGTTCTTCTTTAACTTCTTTAAATTTATCTAATTTTAATACTAATAATGTTACTAATATGAGTGGAATGTTCT
>JAJJKW010001671.1:0-44913 GCA_023805745.1 Isotricha sp. YL-2021b | reverse complement strand
TAATAATAATAATAATAATAATAATAATAATAATAATAATAATAATAATAATAATAATAATAATAATAATAATAATAATAATAATAATAATAATAATAATAATAATAATAATAATAATAATAATAATAATAATGATGATGGATTTGATTTTTTTAATGATGATTCTAATCATTTTACAACATATAATGTTGGAGGAATTATTGAAAGATTTGATCAATTAAATGTTGATGATAGTTTTGAAATGGATAAAATTTTTCCTTCTATTCAATATGATAATCAAAATAATAATAATAATGTTAGTTGTCATAATAATAATAATAATAATAATTTAAATTTAATTAGAGAAAAAAGTGTAAAAAATTTAAAAGGAAGTTTAAATTTTTCAATAAATGAAAATAAGAGAATTCCAAATGAAGAAACTATTGAAAATTTCTTTGAATTAGTTCAAAGGGAAACTTTTATTAGTAATTCTATTAAAAAAAAATTTGTTAAGGCTTTCAAAAAAATTGGTATTATGAATGTTAAAATTTTAAAATTATTTCATGAAAAATATAAAGGATGGGATTTTTTAACTCAAAAATTTAAAGATGTTTTTCCTGAAATAGAAGGAGTATCTTTATGTATTGAATATCTTCTTAAATAATTAAAAATAAGTAGAGTAAATTAATTAATCATAGTAACAATATATATTAATTTATAAAATAATGAATATATAAATATTTTATAATATAATATATATTTATTCCAATTTATAATATTTTAACATGTTTTAAAAAAACGTTTATGTTTTTAAAAAATTAAAATATTTTCATTAAAAATTAAAAAAATATATATTTATAAATGGTTGATACTAAAAAATTAGAAGAAGAATTACCAATAGAACTCTTACAAAAAGGGATATGTATTACAGATTCTGAAGTGAAAAATCATCCTATATTAAATTTATCGGTAAAAAAAAATTAATTTATACAATTATAAATTTTAGGAAATAGAAGGAACATTATTAAATAATAAAACATACCAAATAAACGCAAAAGGAATATCAAATACAGAAAGAAAAGCAGAAGATGGAATTGTAATATTTGGAATAAAAAATGAAGAAGAAAATTTTATACCAGATATAATATTAAATATATCAAAAGAAACAACTTTAAATAATCCTGAAGCATTTTTAATATATTATAGAAGAGATATGCAAAAATATTATTTAGAATCAGTAAGTGAAAATAAAGAATATTTCTTTATTTTTGTATTATTATCATCTCCTCATATTTTAACAACAGAAACAGTAATAGTTAGTGTATTAAATTATAATTTTAAAATAAAAACATCAGAAGATAAAAAAGAAGTAATAATTGAATATGGTCAAAGTGAAAATTTATCAAAAAGTGTTTTTAAAAACGAAGAAAAAAAAGTATTTTATATAGGAAGAAAAGCAGATGCAGATATAGTAATAACAGAAGGTCAAGTAAGTAGAGAACAAACTATGATTTATTTTGAAAATGATAATTGGTTTATTAAAGATGGAGGTGAAAAACCTTCTGGAAGTGGAACTTGGCTTTTTATTAATAAAAAATATCAAATTAATGATAGTTTTGTTTTTAAAATTGGACCCAGTAAAATGAAAATCGATGTTGATAATAATAATGTTAATAATGATAATAATAATAAATAATAATATGATTTTTTTATTATTTTGAATAATAGTGATAATTAAAAAAAATTTTAAGGAGTTTTTTTATTTTTTAAAAAAATTATTATTTATTATTTTATTGTTTTTTATTTTTATTTATTTTTGTTTTTTGTCTATTCTCTTTTTATGTTTTTCTTATTTTTTTATCAATATAATATATTTAATCATGAATTAAAATTTTTTTATCTTCTCAATTTCTTCCTTACACATTCATAATAAATTTAATAATCATAATAATTTCTTTTTTATTATATTTTATTCTTTGATATTTTTTAAATATAATTTATTTCTTTTCTAAAATTGTATAATCAAATATATAACTTGACTCAGAAAAAATATTAATATTCAAGATATTAATTATTAATAGGTTTTTGAATTGAAATTACTTAGGTATTCTTATTAAATATCTCATTTAAGCCATTTGATACTATTAAAGGTTTTAAAATTCATTAACTGGTTACATTTTCAATTATTCTTCTAAAATATATTCATTATTTTATAATCTTGATATTAATAACTATCTAAATTAGTGAAAATTGTTCTAATTTGAATTTTTTATTTTTATTTCTTATTGGTAATTTAAATACTTTTTAAATATTAGTTATCATTGCTTAATCTACTCAATAAATACTGGAAGAAATTATAATAATTTGAATTATGAAAATAAACAAATATTAACATAATAGATTTAATACTAAAAAATATTTTATTTAAAACCTAATTTCTTAAAAATTCATTTATTTTATTAATATTACTCAAATAATTATTTACTTTAATTTTATAATAAATAATTATATAAAAATAATATATTTATAATGTTTCATAACTTGATATTCATATATTTATATTATATTTTTTTAGAAAAATGTCAACTGAGGGATTCGAACCCTCGCCCTGTTACAGAATAGCGCCTAAAGCTACCGCCTTGGACCGCTCGGCCAAATTGACATTCAATTAATTCTTTAAATTAATAATATTTAAATATTATTTTATTAATTAAATTTTATAAAGTAATTTAATATTACTTTATTTAGTGGTTAAAACTTCTCTTTTTATTTTTTAAATTAAAAATTTTTTCTATTAATTAATCTATAATAATAAATTATATTTTTTCATTTTTAATAAACCTAAAAAAATATGGGTTGCCAAAATTTATGTAGAAATAAAATAATAAAAATAAAACAAATTGATATTGAAAAAATTGAAAGTCCAGATAATTATCTTTTAAGTTCAGATAAAGAAAATAAGAACATAAATTTAAATGATAAAAATAATTTTGTTTTAACAAAAACAAATTCAATAAATCAAGCAATAATTCATTCAATTATTCCAAAAAATAATTTAAAATTGATAAAAAATGATAATAAAGATTTAGAAGATGAGCCTCAATTAAATAATATTTTATCAAAAAATATTTTAGGGAAATATTTATCAGATGAGGAGAGGAGAGAATTAATAAAAAAAATGAAACTTTATGAAGTAAAAGAAGGTTCAATTATATATAATGAAACATCAATTGGAAAATTATTTTTTATTATTAAAGAAGGCTTAGTTGAAAAAAGAGGAAAAAATGAAAATAAAATTTTAAAAAAATGGGATTTTTTTGGTGAATTATCATTAATAATAAATACTCAAAGAGGAAAATCTACAAAAGCTTTATCTAATGTTTCTCTTTGGGGATTAGAAAATGATATTTTAAGAAATATGATTATTGAAAAAAATAAAAAAGATTATATTACCAGAGAAAATGTTATTAATTCTTCTAAAATTTTAGAAAAAATTTCTCCTGTTGATAAAAAGAAATTGGCTTTAAATTTAAATTTACTTCATATTCAAAAAAATTCTTTTTTAATTGAAGAAGGAAAAAAAATTGAAAATTTTTATTTTATAAAAGATGGAGTAGCATGTTTTTTTAGAAATAATAAAATGAGAGAATTAAATCAAGGTGATTTAATTGGTTTATTTTCTTTTTTAAATAATTTAAAAGGAATTGTTAATATAATTGCAAAAACTGATTTATTAGTTTATTCATTACCAATTAAAGTTATAAATGAAATTTTTTATTTAAATTCAGAAAATGTATTTATTTGCTTTTTAATAGAATCAAGTTTATTAAAATTTTTTAAATATATTAATAGAAATTTTATTGAAATGATTTCAGGTTGTTTTGATAAAAAAACATTTCCACAAGGAGCAATTTTATTTGAAAAAGGATATAATATGAATAATAGTTTTAATATTTTTATTCATGGTAAAATAAAGAATGAAAATATACAATCTGGAGACTTTATTTTTAAAGATTATATTTTTGGAAAAGATGATAATCCAATTTTACAAAAAGATATTATTGCAGAAACCGAAATTTTAATATTAACAACTGCTACATTAAAATTAACTGAAATTTCAGGTTATGATATAAAACAATTAATTGAATATTTTTGTTTATATAATACTATTTATTCAATTGATCTTTTAAATTCTTTAAGACCTCTGAAAATAGAAAAAATAATTAGAAATTTAAAGATATTAAAATATTCAAAAAATGAAATTGTTGTAAAAGAAGGAGAAATTGGAGATAAATTATTTATTATTAAACAAGGAATTTTTCAATGTTATCATAAAAAAAAATTAATTAAAGTTTTTAAGCCATATGAATATTTTGGTGAAAAAAATGTTGTATTAAATAGAACAAAAGAAATAACAGTAATATCAAAATGTAATAATTCAATAGTATATTATATAAATAAAGTTAATTTAAAAAATTTAATTGAAGATGAAAACTTCATGACATTTTTAAGTGAAAGAGTCTTATTTCAAGATAATAATGTTGAATTAACAGATTTAAATTATATAAAAGTTTTAGGAGAAGGTTCTTATGGAAAAGTTTATTTAGTAAAAGAAAAAAATTTTAAAACATATTATGCTTTAAAAAGGGTAAAAATGGAAAAAATTGAAAAAGAAAATTTTTCTACGAATATAGAAATGGAAAAAAAAGTTTTATTACAAGTAGAACATCCATTTATAGTAAAATTAATTAAAACATTAAAAGATAAAACTTCAATATATTTTTTAGAGGAATATATTAGAGGAATATCCTTAGATAAAATACTTCATAAAAAAGGAAAAATTCCAAATAAAATAACTAAATTTTATATAGCATCTCTTTTAATATGTGTAGAATATTTAAATAAAAAAAAAATAATTCATAGAGATATAAAGCCTGAAAATATATTAATTTTATCAAATGGATATATTAAATTAATAGATTTTGGAACTTCAAAAATTTTAGATAATAATATTACAACAACTGTTATAGGGAGTCCTTTATATATGGCACCAGAAATTTTATTGGCTGAAACTTATTCTTATAATTGTGATATATGGTCAATTGCAGTTTGCTTTTATGAATTAATATTTGGGAAATATCCTTTTATTGATTATGATGATGAAAATGATGACCCTTTATCTTTATATAAAAGTATTTTAAATGCTAAATTAACATTTCCTAAAAATGTTAAAGATGAAAATTTCATTGATTTAATGAAAAAATTATTAAATAGAAATCGTTCTGAAAGATTATGTAATATTAATTTAATTAAAATTGATAAATATTTTGAAAATTTTAATTGGGATTCTTTGTATGATTTAACTCTTGAAGCTCCATTTTTTCCAAAATTAAAAGATATAAATGTGAATAATTCTGATAATGAAATTGATTTCGTAAAATATCTAAAAAAGAAAAAAAAAAAGAATAAAAAAGATTATGAATTTGAAGGTAATTTGAAACATCAAAATTTTCTACAATGGTTTGAAAATTTTTAAATAGTTATAAATATAGATGTATTTGATTATTTATAATGACCATTTAATAGATATTATTATACTGGAATTTCCCTATATATTTATTATTATAGAATTATAGTATATGTAACATAAATTTATTTATTATTTTTACTTCTTATATTATTATTTAAATAATAGATAAAAAATAAAAATTTTTTTTTGAACATAAATATTTTTTTTTAATTAATTTCAATAATTATTTTTTTTGGAGTTAATTAATTAAAAATATCATTGTTTTAGAATTTTTAAACCTAAAATTAATATAATAAAGGAATAAATCGATAATTTAGAATAAATAAATATAATGGAGCAATCACGAACTCTTTGGATGGGAAATATAGAAAATTGGATGAATGAAAATTATATAGGACGAATATTAAATTCCATTAATATTAAACCAATAAAAATAAGAATTTTACAAAATGAAAATCCAAAAAGTTGTTGTTTTATTGAATTTGACTCATCAGAAACTGCTGATTTCGTTTTAGAAAAATTTAATGGATTAAAATTAAATGATTTAATTCTTAATTTAAAAAGGGTTCCAAAAAAAAAAGAAAATAGTATTAAAGAACAAAATGATTCAAATAAAAAATATACAATTTATGTTGGGAATATTCCAAAAGATATTAATAATGACCAATTAAGAAATTATTTTAAAAATGATTTTCCATCTGTAGTAAGTAGTAAAATAATATATGATTCTTTAACAAAAGCTTCAAAAGGTTTTGGATTTGTTGATTTCTTAAATATCTTTGATTATCAAAAAGCTTTAAGTAGTAAAAATCAAAAAATTTTAAAAGGACATGTTCTTACTATAAAGTAATATGTTAATTTATAATTTTTTTAGTTCTGCAAAATTAAAAGATAATCCAAATCAAATAAATAATCCTGTTTTCATAACAAATAATAATAATATTCTATATAATAATACTAATCCTAATAATTTACCATTTTTTCAATATAATCAAAATTATAAGATAAATTCAAATAATTTAGTAAAAAATTCATTAATCAACAATTTAAATTTAAACACAAATTCTTCATTTAATAATCCAAATTTCATTAATAATAATAATATTAATAATAATAATATTTATACAAATGATGAGACAAAAGAAAAAAAAAATACATTTACATCAAGTAATTGCCCTGAATTAATTAATTTATATAATAGAAATGAAAATTTTGATTCTAATCAAATTCAAAAAGGTCTTAAAGATGTGGAAACATTATATAAGTCAAGTTGCCTTGATAATATTAGAGATAAATGGAAAATATCTCTCCAATGTAATTATTATTGTAATATAAATCAAAAAGAGTTATATAATGAAGTTTATGAAGAATATGATGGAGAGCATTTTTAGTTTTAATATATTAATTAAATGGAACAGATAAAATGAAGGTATGTTTTGTAAATTATTTTGTTAAAAATAAATATTTAATATATAATTAATTATATAGGAAAAAAAATAATAAAAAGCATTAATAAACCATTTATTATATTATATTTTTTTTACCTTTTTTAATATTATATATTAATTAATTTATTGATTAATATATTTATTCAAAAATGGATTTTAAGATAATAATTCTATTCACATGTGTTTCACTAACTATAACTCAATTAACAAAAGGAGAAATATCATATATTAAAAATTATATTTTAAAAAACCAAAATCACAACAATGGGTTTTTTTTTGAAGATAAAGAAAATCCATTAAGACATACAAGACAAGCAATTGAATCTCTCTTAATTTTAAAAGAAGAGGTTCCAAAAAAGGATTTAATTTGTGAAAAAATATCAAGTTATAATGAAGCTAATTATGATATTATAAAAATTAATTCTGATTTAAATTGTAAAAGAGATTATTCAAGTAAATTTCATCCAAATAAAACTACAAACTGCATTGAAGAATTATATTATAATATCAAAGTTGCAGAAATGTTTAAACATGATTCTTTAAAAGATTTATATCAAAATGCAAAAGAGTTTTTATCAAATAATAAATTTTCAAAGTTGAAAAATGAAAAAAGAAAAAAAAGTATTTATGCTACTGTTTTAGGTATTGAGATATTTACAATTGCTTATAATAATTTAGATAAAGAGAAAGAATTTCTTCAAAATGATTTAAAAGAAATTATTAACAGTCTTCAATCAGCGCAAACCGAAGTTTCAGATAATATGGTAATTTTTTCTGAAAAAGATATTCCAATATATCAATTAAATAATCATGCTTTAAAAGCAATAAAAAATTCTAAAAAAATAGCTTCAATAAAAAACTTTAATGATTATCTTTTTAAAACATTAAAGTATTTCACAACTTTTCAATATGAATTTATTTATAATATTGAAAGTTTATATTATCTTTTAGACACTTATAAAAATTTAGAAAAAATTCCATTAATGTCATTAGAAAAAGATATTTATAATTATTTAAATGAAAAAACATTAAAATTAAACTTTGTAAATGCTTTTGGAAATGAACTTGAAGTAAAAAATACAAATATAACATATGAAATAAATGAAGAAAAAACAAAAGAAACAAAAAAATCAAAAAAAACTTCAAGTTATGATTTAGATGATGATGAAGATGAAAAAAAAGAAGATGATAATCAAAAAAGTAAAAAAAAAACAAAAGAAGTTTCTAAAGGTTTAAATATTGATTTAGAATTATCAGATGTAATAAAATCTCCAGGATATTATAATATTATATTAGAAATGAATAATGGACAATATTCTTTAAAAGAAAAAGAAAATAAAAAAATTAAAGCATTTAATGAAGTTAAAATAGAATATTTGGAAATTTTCCTTGAAGATAGAATATCAAATAGTAAAAAAGAAGAAGAAATAAAAGTAAATTATCCAAGTAGAACAGGAAGAAATTTCAAAGCAACCCAAGATGATATAATAAGAATAAAATTAAAATTAAATTACACAGATAATAAATTAATGAAATTTGAGCAATTATTTTTAAGATTAAAACACAATGATTTGAAAAAATCATTTGATTCATATTCAAATTATTATAATGATAAAAATGGTTTATATTATATTTCTTTTGAATTAGATGATCCTGTAAAAATTGAAAGTTATAATGGAAAATATACATTATATTTAATATTAAGTGATAAAACAATAGAAAAACCAATAATTTGGAATTTTGCAGATATGGAAATTAAATATATTAAACCTCAAGATCCTTCTGAAGCAGAGCCAACTTATTTAAATAATCAAAAACCAATTATGGAACCTACTTTTAGCCCTGAAAATTCTTTAGATAAAAATAAATTCTTTGGAGTTATTTTTTCTTGTTTAATCATTTGCTCAGGTATTGTTTTATTTGGAGTTTTAAATTATAATAACTTTTTTAATTTTGGTAATTTTCCTAAAGAAAAAATTGGTGGTTTATTTAATTTTTTGTTTGTTATGTTTGTTATTCTTCTCGCTTATATTTTAGTTTTATTTTGGGTTAAATTTAATATTTTACAAACTTTTGGAATTTTTGTTATTTTGTTTATTCCTGGGGTAACTATTGTTTATCAAGCAATGAAAAATTTAAAAGTTGAAATTTAGAGAATTATTATTTAAAAATATGTTATAACTAAAATTTTTATTATTTAATTTTTTATTTTTATCTCAGCAAAACTATTTTCTTTTTTTTTAATTATAATAATTACAATTTTTTTAAATCATGAATTTTTTGTAATTGTTTATATTATTTAACATTCTAAAATATAAACCTTATATAAACACTTATTTGTTAAAATGTGAATAATAATTGAAAAAAATTAATTAAATTTCTATATAAGAAATAGAAAAAGTTAAAATTTAAAATACTTTTTTTCTAATGATGAATTTGAGTATTTAATTGATTAACTTCATTCACAACATTTGAACTATTTAAATTATTAGTAGGAATACAATTTAAATTATTATTACTAGAATTTCTTCTATTATTATTTGGTAAAACTTGAAAATTATTTTGATTCATAATCTCTCTATTATCATTATTTAAATTTCTATTTCTTTCTTTTTTCATATTTTCGTAATCTTCATCATCAGTTTTTAATTCAAATCTACAAATAGGACAAGAATCATGTTCATTTAACCAAGGCATTAAACAATCTTTATGAAAATAATGTTTACAAGGTAAATCAATTAAATTATCTCCAATTTTTAATTCTTCTTTACAAATAGAACATAAATTTTCATTTCCGAAACTATTTAATTTTTCCTTTGTTAAAATATATTTATTTAATTTTTCAATTTCACTTTTTGAAGCAGGTGGACTACCATATTTATTAGGATCATTATTCATAATATAATTTAATATATTTTCTATTTCTTCATCTTCATATTCCATATCTAATAAATTTAAAATAAAATCTATTAAAGATGAATTTTCATTATTAATTGGAATTACTATTGGTTCTTGATTTTGTTCATTTTCATTTGGTGAATACGGAGTAAAATTTTCTGGTGAAATTTCATTGTTTAAATATGGTTTATTTAATATTTCTTCACACATTTCATTATGACAATATATACATTCTATTGGCTGATCCTCAATATATATTTTATTGAAAGAATGTTTACATATATAACACCAATATTTCTTACTTTCTGTTGAAATGTATGGTTCTTTAGATTTTAAACTTTCCATTTTATTAATAATATTTATTTTATTGTGTTTTAGGTTTTATATTTGTTATGTATATTTTTTTTTATTTATTATATTTTTTAATTTTTAATATTTTAATTTAATGATTTTTTTTAATTAAATCATTTTTACTCGGAAATTGATAATTGAATTAGAATTAGATTTTTTATTTATCTTTTCATTATTTATTTTGGAATTCTTTTTTTTCAAAACTAAACAATATATTCTAATTCTTTTAAAATATTATAATCATCATCAAAAATAAGGAAAAATTCAACAAACCATTTATTATTAAATGAAAGAGGATTTATAAATAACTACATTTTAAAAGATTTTTATCTTTATCATTCCAAGATTCTTTAGGAAAATCAAATTGACAAATTTCATAATTAAGTATTTCTTTCATTTTTAATTTAAGCAATTCAAAATCAAAATTTATTTTTAATTGAAGAAATTCCCCTTTTTTACAATTTCCAACAATAAAACAACAATCATTTTCTTTTCCAAAACAATAATCAATTTCGAATTTTTTTTCCATAATATATCAAAAAAAAATAATATACCAAAAACATTTTTTTATCTCCAAAAATATTTTTATATAAAAAAAAGAAAATAAAACAAAAGAATAAAAAAAAATAAATTTATAGCAAAAATTTTTTTATTATTTTTTAGTATCACCACTTTTAGAAGTAATATCTTTAGTAGCATAAGGGCTTTTTCCATTCATAGCATAATAATAATCAGCATATTTAACAACATCAGAAGTATTTTTTGCCATTCTAGGATTAGTATTTAATCCTTCTTCTTTTATATCCCATCCAATTTCTTGTGCATGAGTCATTGGCCATTTATATTTTTCATTAGGATTTTTTGAATATTGATGTTTTATTTTATCTAATATATCTTGAGGAACATTTTTTGCTTTTTCTTCTAAATTTAATGCTACTGGAATCATATTACATGGCTTTTCTGGTATTGTTTTTACTATTATTTAAAATATAATATTATATATTTTTATTTTACATGTTGTTAAATCTAAATGAAAATTCTGATTTAATTTAAAATATTTGTTATCTCTTTTTATTATTTCATTTATTAATGCTGATTGTTCTATTGAGGATTTTTTATCTACTTTTGTTTCTGCTTTCATTTTTATTTTTTATTTTTTTATGTTAAAAAGTTATATATTTATTTAATTAAATAAAAAATATTATATTTATATTTTCTTACTGGTCTCTAAAATATTAAGATTATGAAAAAATCAAATTTAAAGAAATTATATATAAAATAATAATAGAAATTAAGAAAAAATCGGTAAAAAAATAAAAAAAAGCAAAATGTCTGAAACAAAAAAACCACATCAACTAACTCAAATATCAGAAGAGCCAAAAAGAGGAAAAAAAAAGGCAAAAAACAAGGATTCATCATCAGAAGAAGAATCTCAAAATTCAAAAGACCAAAAAAATCAAAAGAAAAATCAGATATTATTGAAAGATTTAATAGCAGAAAATTTTGTAACATTAACAATGATAGGAAAAGGAGCATTTGGTCAAATATATTTATCATATGATATGAGAGATAATATAGAAGTATCAATAAAAAAAGAAACAAAAAGAGCACAAAAACAACCTCAATTAAAAACAGAAGCTAAAATATATCAAAGTTTATTAAATATTAATTCTCAAGATATTACAGGAGCAAAGGCTTTAGCTCAAGATGAAATTCAAGGAGTTCCTCATTTTTATGGAATGGGAGAATTAGTTGATTCTTTTTATTTAATTATTGAATTTTTAGGACCTAATTTAATTGAATTATTTAATTATTGTGGTTATCATAAATTTACTATAAGTACTGTTTGTTTATTAGCTTTACAAATGATGAATAGAATTGAATATTTACATAAACATAATTTTATTCATAGAGATATTAAACCTGAAAATTTTTTAATTGGAACTAAATCTAAAAGTAATATTGTATTTTTATTAGATTTTGGATTATCTAAAAGATATAAAAATATTAAAAATCATCAACATATTCCTTATAGAGAAGGAAGACCTTTAACTGGAACTGCAAGATATGTTTAATAAATACTCATTTAGGAATTGAACAAAGTAGAAGAGATGATTTAGAAAGTATAGGTTATTTATTAATATTTTTTTTAAAAGGTAGTTTACCTTGGCAAGGATTAAAAGCAGGAGGAGATAAATATCAAAGAATAATGGAAAAAAAATTACAAATTCCAACTGAAATTTTATGCTTTGGTTTACCTGATGAAATAGTTTATTATTTAAATTATTGTAAAAGTTTAAGATTTGAAGATAGACCTGATTATGATTATTTAAGAGGTTTATTTATTAAATTATTAGGTACTTGTAATTCTATGTATGGTTTAACTAAAGAAATGCTAAAATTTGATTGGTGCTTTCATGATCCTTCTAATTCTATTTGGCAAATTTATACTAAAAAAGGTAAAGGTAATGTTAATAGTAATTCTACTAATTTAGAATCTAAAGAAAATGTTATTGAAATTAATAAAGATAAAAATAAAAATGCTGATTATAGAAAACAATTAAGTAGTGTTAATGAAGTTCATGAAGATAAAGATAACTATACTAAAACTAATGAAAATAATCCTAATTTAGATATTAGTGAAGAAAGTGAATCTTCTTCTGATATTGAAAATGTTAATCCTAATAATAATAGTAAGAAAAATAGTAATGTTGGAAGTATTAAAAAAAATAGTAATAATAATATTAGAAAAGATTCTAATGATAATAAAAATGAATTTAAATCTTCTGAAGAAGAAGAATCAGAAGAAACTATTAAAGAAGATTTTAATGGAATGAAATTAAATACTCAAAATTTAGAAAATGAAGATATTGATAATGCTTTTAAAAATATGTTTATTGGAGAAAATAAAGAAGAAGATATTGATAAATATATAAATAAATTATTAAATAAAAAAGGTATTCAAAGAGATATAAGTAAAACAACATCAAATCATGTAAATAAATCGAGTATAAATTCAAATAATATAAAAAATTCAAATACTTATAATTTAAAAAGTGCCAATGTAAATAGTTTAAATTCAAATAGTATAAAAAATAAACATACAAATCCAAATAAAACAAAATCAATAAATTCAAATTTTTTTAAAAATGAAGATAATAATTCAGATTTAAAAGGGGAAATGACTCCAGTTATAGGAGGAAGAAATTCAAATCCAAGAGATAGTTTAGATATATCTAATTTAAATGGAGAAAATAATAATAAAAATAGTTTTTCTCAAGAAGAAATAAAAAAAAAAATTGAAGATGCAGATAAATTAATAGGAAATAAACATGATGCAGTTTTAGAAAAAAATACATATAGAAATTCTCAAATATTAAAATTAGAAGAATTGTCTAAAATTCAACATGAACAAGGAGAAGTACAAAATAAAAGAAAAAAAAGAGATAAATCAAAAACTCATAAACCAAAAAATATACAATTTAATTTAAAAGATGAAATAATAAATGATAAAAATTCAAATGAAAATAATGATAATAATTCAGATTCACCTCAAAAAGAAAAAAAGAAAATATTTAAAGAAACAGATTTATGGGCAAAAAAAGAATCATTTGAAAATGCATTAAAAGAAAAAAATTCAAAAAGATTAGTAGTAGATTCAATAATAGGAACAAATATAACAAAAGATTTAGTAAATATATCAAAAGAACATTTAGTAAAAATATTAACAGAACCAATATCAAAAAATTATTTAATTATATCAGATTTAGGACAAGGTTCTTATGGTCAAGTAAAAAAAGTTCGTCATAAAAGATTAAATGAAATAAGAGCAATGAAAATAACAAATAAAAAAACAGAAAGTTCAAAAATAGAAATAGAAATATTACGTAAAATATCTCATCCAAATATAACAAATATATTTGAAATATATGAAGATTCTCGTAAATATTATATAATGATGGAATTTTTACAAGGAGGAGAATTATTTGAAGCAATAACATCTTCAGGTTCATTTTCAGAATTATCAGCAGCAAAAGTAATGAAACAATTATTAAGTGCAGTAAATTATTTACATACAAATAAAATAGTTCATCGTGATTTAAAACCAGAAAATATTATGTTAACAAATGAACCTCGAGATGGAAATTATGAAATAAAATTAATAGATTTTGGAGCAGCAAGAAATTTTATTCCAGGAAAAAAAATCACAAAATTTATAGGAACTTCATATTATATTGCACCTGAAGTTTTAAAAGAAAGTTATGATGAAAAATGTGATGTTTGGTCATGTGGAGTAATATTATATATATTATTATGTGGATATCCTCCTTTTAATGGAAATACAAATATAGATATTTATCATAATATTCAAACTCAAAATCCTATTTTTTCAGGAGAAGAATGGGAAGAAATTACTCCAGAAGCTATTTCACTTATTAAAAATATGTTAAATAAAAATCCTCAAAAAAGATATTCTGCAGAAATGTGTCTTGAACATAAATGGTTTTCTCTGGTTGATCAAACTGAAAAGAATAATAATGTAAATAGTAATTTTAAACAAATTCAAATACATGCTATTAGTCATATGGCACAATTTGTTCAAGAAAATAGATTTAAAAAAGCTGTTTTACAATTTATTTCTAGTCAATTTGATATTCAAAAAGAAGAAAGTGAATTAAAAGAAATATTTAAAAGTTTAGATGTTTCTGGAAAAGGACAATTAAGTCAAAAAGTTTTTACAGATAAATTAATTCAATTATATGGTGAAAATGATGGTAAAGTTATTGGAGAAACTATTTTTGCTAATTTAGATTTAGATGGTTCTGGTCAAATTTCTTATGATGAATTTTTAAGTGCTATGATTAATAGTAAAAAAATTGTTACTGATGAAAGATTAGAAAAAGCTTTTAAAATGTTTGATAAAGATAATTCTGGAAGATTATCTATTGATGAAATTATTTCTGTTTTTGGAGGAGATGAAGAAAGTTGGAAAAAAGTTATTTCCGAAATTGATTTAAATAAAGATGGTGAAGTTGATTTTAATGAATTTAAAATTATGATGACTAATATTGATAAAAATGTTGGAATTAGTCAAAATATTAAAAGTAAGTTAACTGAAGTTAAACCTAATATTTAATTTTTTTAGAATTTCTTCTTTTTTTTCTGATTGTTTTTTTTTTGGCTATTTTGATTTCTTATAGTATTATTTTTTGTTTATTTATAAATATTGTTTTAATGTTTATTCAAGTAATTAAATATTAAATTATTAGCATTTTTATTTTTTTTTTTAAAGATTTAAATGAATTTATCTTAATTTATTTTATTTTTCAATAAAATGATTAAGAAAAAAAAAAAATAGAAATAAGAAAATTAAATCAAAAAATGAAAATAAATAGTTTTAATTATTTTAAATTTTAAATTTTTCATTTCAAACAATTCAATAAATAAAATTATTTGGGATAAATCAGGAAAATGGATAATTTGGTAATTATTATTATGTTTTTTGTATAGGATTATTTAATGTCTTTTTTATTTAATTTAATATATATAACAATAATTATTAAGATTTTAATAATATAAATATTTATTTAATAAAATAAAAAACTTTTATTTTATTTAATTTTTTTAATAATATTTATATTATTATTTAAATAAATATAATAAAATGATACACAAATAATATTTAAACAGATAACAATGTCAATAATTAAATTCATAATTAATTAAAAGTTATACAATTATTAGAACTCATTAAAGCAAATAATATATCTATAATTAAGGTGAATTAAATATACCCTTTAAATTAAAGAAATTAATATCAAATTGTTCATTATTATTATTAATATTATTCATATCATTTAAATTATTAAAACTTTTATGTGAATTATTTGAAAAGTTAGAATTAAAAATTTGATTCTGCATTCCAATAATATAAGGATTCATAAAATTATTAATATAATTAATATTATTATTATTAACATTATTCAAAGGTAACAAACCTTGAGCTCTTGCTTGTAAAATATTTTCACTTTTAGTTCTTAATTCTTCATCTCCATGAGCAAAAGTACATAAAGATCCATATTTACAAGTATGATCTTTTTCCCAAAATTTACACTTAACAATTTTATAATTTTCTAATATTGGTCCTTTTTTTTTCCCATTTTTTTCATTTAGTTTATTTGGTTGTCTTAATTCTGCTATTCCATGAGCAAATTGACATTTAAATCCTAATATACATCCTTTTGGACTATTGAAGTGTTTACAAAGAACTGTTTTATATTTTGAAAGATTTATATTTGGTTGCTATATTTATTTTTTGTTATTTTTTTTTCTTACTTGTTGTTTTTGAGATAAATTCATTTTTTCTTTTCAAAATATTTTTTTAAATAAAAATATTTTCTAATTTTAAAACTTAGTGTATATTAAGAAATCTTAAATATTATAAGAAAAGATATATTTCTATTTATACTATTTTTGTTTCTACTTTTGATATATTTTTATTTTTTTACCATAAATTACTACTTTAACTTTGTGATTTTGATTTATGGAATTATATTCGGAAAATTATAAAATTTTTTCAACGTTAATAATTTTTTATTTATTAAAAAAAACTTTTATATAAATTTTGGATAAATATTTTAAGTATAGAATAAGTGAAATAAAATAATTTTTTAATAATATCAAAATAAAAAAATAATAATCATAAATGTATTTATATATATATATATAAATAAAAAATTGTATTTATACAAATTAGCCTTTTTGTTATTCATTAAACATGAATAAAAAAGAAATTGAAAAATTATTTGTTATTTCTTTTTTTGAATTCAAAAATAATTAAAGTGGTTTTCTTTATAACTTACATTTTCGATTAAAATAATTTCCAAAGGAATAAATTATTTAATTTATCTATTTGAAATAATTTACTTATATTATAAATAAAATATAATACATAAGATTTTGAATAATTAAAAAACTTTGAATTTGTTCAAAAATTAAAATATAAAAACTAAAAATGAAAAGACATTTTTTAAAATGAAATTTAATAATTTTTTTTTCTTAATCACTTTAAAAAAACAACAATAAAACTTTACTTTATAAATAAATAAAAACTTAAATAAAAAAATGGAAGAAGCAATAGGATTAACAACATCAGAAAGAGAAATAAGTAGAATACAAGGAGGAATTCAAGAAGAAAGAATAGTAAATTTCAAAAAAATTCAAATAATATATCATATAATAAAATGTCCATTATGTTTAAAATTAGTTCAAAATCCTTTTGAATGTACTCAATGTGAAGGATTATTTTGTGATGAATGTATATCACCTTATATAAAATCAAAAAAATGTCCTAATAATTGTCAAAATTATGAAATTATAAAAGCAAAATTAAATATAAGAAAATTATTAAATGTAGTTGAATTAAAATGTAAAAATACTCCTGATTGTAATTATATTGCTAAATATTGGAATATGTTTGATCATGAAGGAAAATGTGAATTCCAAAAATTAAAATGTCCAAATGAACCTTGTAGTTTTTATGGAAAATTTTCTGATTTAAAAAAACATATTTTAGAAAAATGTGATTTTTCTCATTTTGAATGTGGATTTTGTAGAGCTAAAATTTTAAGAAAAAATTTTCTATCTCATTTAGAAGAACATTATAATAGAAAATCATTTTATATTTTAGAATGTTCAAATTGTGGTTCAAGTGAAAATTTAAGAATGTGTTTATGTAAAAAAGCATTATGTTATAATTGTTTACAAGAACCAATTAATAGAGAAACTCATAAAAAATGTTATATATTTAAAAATGGATTAAATTATACTACTAAAACATATAATATTAGTAATGTTCCTTTACCAAAAAATTTTGAAGCAAAAATCCATTTTAAATCTGCAGATTGGGTAAGAACTGGAATTACTTTTGATAAAAGTATTGGTGATGATGAAATTGATGCAAATTGCCCTGTATATGATATTTATTGTATTTTAGAAGATTTAGTTCAATTTTATACTTTAAATAATAGATGGAAATATTTATTTAAAAAAGATGAAGAAAGACCACTCAAAAATGGAGATAATATTACTATTAGATTTCAAAATGGAGAATTAAGATATTATCTTAATGATCATGATTTAGGTGTTAGAATTAAAATTGATATGAGTAATAAAAATGAATTTTATTTACTTATTCATTGTAGAAATAATAATACAAAAGCTGAGATTATATATATTACAGAAATATTTGATTAAGGATTAATTAATATTAAGAATTGTTTTTTGTTTGTTTATAAATTTATGATTAAATATTAAAAAAAAATTTTTTTAAATTTTCTTTTATTTTTTACATTTATACAAATATATCATTGAAAAATTGAAATTATTATAACTTTTTTTCATTATTTATAATTTATACTTTTAAAAAAAAATTTGTGTCTTTAATAAATGAAGGATTAAATAACCTTTTGTATTTAATTGGCTTTAAGTTTTTCATTATATTAGAATATTTATATAATTTCAACTTTATTTTATTTCTAAATTTCATTTCATATTCTTTTCTAATTTTTTCTCCTGAAAGAATAAAAGATAATAACTTTTTATCTTCATTATTGAATAAATTCACTTTATTATATACTTCATTATTATTTTTTATTCTTATATTTTTCTTTAAATTTATATTATAATGACTTATATTAAATTTTTCTTTTCTAATTTCAAAACTTTTTCCCTTTTTTTCTTTTAAAATATTATTTTTATTATGCTGTATATTTGGTAAAATTGGTTCAGTGAAATTTTTTTCTTCAAAATTTGAATTATTCAGATTTCTTTTCTTTAATTTTAAATTTTGTCTTAATGTAGAATAATTTTTATTATTGTTAAATAACATTTCATAAAAAGAATCCATATAATTTTTTTGGTAATTTTTTTTAATTTCATTTGAAAAAGTTTCATGAGAATGAATTATGAGATTTCTTTCAATAATTCTTTTATTTTCTTCAATAAATACTGGATGAATTTTCATAGTTCTGTTCATTGAAGCTAAAGGTTTTAATTTTTCATAAAATTTTCCTACTTTAATTTCCATTTTAAATATTTTAAAATATATTAATTTTTGAAATGAAAACATGTTTATGTTATTTTCATAAAAAAAAATTTTAAATATAATTATAATTTATAATTATTTGGATTTATAGTTAGAAATTATATTTATAACACTTTGTTATATTTCACTTTTTTTACAAAATATCTAATTTTTCTTATTTATATTTTTACCAAATAAAACAAGCTTCATTTGTTAAAGTTGAACAATCATTGCAACATTGTTCTTTTTGATTATCAATCTTAATTTTAAAATCTTTGAAATCTTTTTCATTTCTAAAATTAAAAGAAGAAGATACATTTTTAAGACTTTTTATATTTTTCTTTTGATAAAAAGTTTGATTTGGTTGGATAGTAAATGTAGAATTATTTTTTTGAAAAGTATATTCTCTATTAATATGAAGTGTCCCTTTATTAGTCTTTGTTAAATATTTTTGTTCAAAATTTATATCATTAAAATCTGAACTATCATTGTCTTCTCCTTTATTTAAATTATTAATTTTACTTTTATTAAAAGTTTGACATTTTTGAGTCTTTTGCCATTCACTTTGGTAAAACTCAATTTCAAATAATAAAGAATGGAATTGTTCCTCAAAATTAATATCTTTAATTTTATATAATTTATTATTTAAAATTGTTAATCCATCTCCACTAATTTTCGATATTTTTGAATGTTTTAAATACCCTTTATAAGACCATTTTGCATTTATCATTCCAATATTTTTTAATAAAAATCTTTTTCTTGAACAAAAAGGACATTTTATCTGAGATAAACATGGAAAAATATCAAAAACTCCATAAGCTTTATTAATAATAAAATATTTTCTAAAAATTTTACAAGATGAATTCATGCAATATATATACAAATTAAATCCATTTTCAATGCTACGGAAATTATTTTTATCACCTTCTAAATTATTTGAAAGTTGGAAATTTTTTAAATAATTAAAATTCAAATTTAAACCGATCCCACATTGATTCGCAGATTTTTCAATCATTATCAAATTTAAAATTTTATCATTATTTAATTTATAATATTCACATATTTCATAAATTAAAGTATTTTCATCAAATTTTCTATTAGTTAAAGCTTTAATAATATTCCCTTTTTTATCTGAAAAACCTGTTCCATAAAGATTAAAATTTCTTTCATATTCATTAATATTTAATCGAAGATTTTTAAGTATTAAATATTTAAGCATATAAATAGAACAAGAAATAGGCAAATTAAAATTAATTTTTTCTGTTTTAAATTGATATATATCAATAATAATTGGTTGTATAATATTACATAGTTTATAATATATTATATTATTTTGAGTGTTTCCCGTTGATAAAAGAGAATGGGAATTTTTTAGATTTTGCAAACCAGTACTTCTCATTTCACTGTTTAAAATATTACTAATATTTACCAAAGAATTTTCATTTTGATTTGAATTAACAAATGAAAAAATATTTTTATCATGTAACATTGTATATTTATCTTCATTACATATAAATAGAATTAAATTTTCAGGTTTAATTAAAGGATTATTTATTGATTTTGATATTATATATTTTATATCAATGTTTCTCAAATGATTATTATTTGAATTGAATGAGATATTTGAACTTTTTAAATTATTACTTTGTTTTGAACGAGATGATAATAATGATTGGTTTAAATCAATAATATAATCATTCCCATTATTAATTGAAATATTTGAATTTTTTTCTAAAAAATTTTCATTTGGAAATATAGTATTGACCGTTAATAAACGGAGAGTAATTTTACCATTATTCATTTTTTTTTAATAGCTTTTAAATAAATAATCAAAAATACATTAATTTCAATTATTTAGAAAATTAAATACAATATTCTTTTCAATTGAAAAAATTATTTTTAATACTTTAAAGAGAAAAGAAAAAATAAAAAATATTTAATCATATTATAAAAAATAATAAAATATAAAAATAAAAATCAACAAATTAAAATTGGAATTGCCGGTTAAAATATCAATCCCAGAAAATTCAACATAAAAAAAACAAATAGAAAAAAATTTAATCACATAATAATTAATATTTATTTATCAAATTATAATTAATCATCTTTTAGAGAAATCATTTTTAAATTCAACTATATAAACTATAAAATTAATAATAATGAAATTATAAATTTTTGATATATAATGAGAAATCAAAGAAATTTTTTAGTTTTTTTATTCATACAGTATATAAAATTAATTAATTAGTCATTTATAACAAATAAAATATAAATTATTGTTAAATTTATTTAATTGATGATTTTTTTTCATTTTTTTTTGACTCTATTTAATTTTAAATTTTTTTTATTTTTTAAAGTAGAATAACTAAAATCAGAATTTGTAGTAGTTTGTTCTGCAGAAAAAACTCTAGCAGAATTATTATTTTTAATAGATTTTTTCTGAAAAGGAGAAATATAAAAATTAGTTGAAATTGAAGATTGTTTTGAATTTTTTACCATTCTAGAAGAAGTTGAAACTGAATAATTATTTATTTTTAATTCTTTTTTATCTTCTTTTTTTGTATTATTAATTCTATATTGTGTATTATTAAAATATTTATTTTCTTTTTCATCTTTGATTATTCTTCTTGTTTTTTTTAAATAATTTTGCCTTCTTTTATTTATATTTAATTTTGTTAATTTATTTATATTTTCTATTTGGATATTATTTTCTTTTTGGTTTTTTATTATTTTATTTTTTAAAGAAGAAAATCTTGTATTTTCTTTTTTAATTATATTTAAATCTAAATTTGTTTGAATTGAAATTGCTTTAATATCACTTAATTTTAATTTTTTTTTATTATTTTCTATTTTATCATTCCCATCAGTATTTAAAATTTTATATTCAATATTTTCATTATCTGAATATAAATCTTGTCCAAATTTATGATTTCTAGTTTTATTTTTATTATTAACCATTTCATTTTTAATTATTTTTTTGCAACTTTTAAATTTATCTTTATTCTTTATAATTTTTTTTCTTTCATTAAAATTGAATAAATTTATTATTGATTTAATTGAATTTTCTGATGAATCTTTATAAGAATGTAATATAGTATTATCAGGAATAGTTTCATCTTTACAATTTTCAGGTAGATTTTCATGACTTTCATCACTATAATTTAAAATATTGATAAAATCATTTGAACCAAATTTTAATTTATCAATTTCATTTCTGACTGAATTGTTAAATATTGTTTTTATACTTTGATTTTCAATACTAATTTTAGATTTGCTTTGATTTGTGTTACAATGTTTTCTATAATAAATTCTGGCTTGAGTTTCTTCATATTCATGAATCAATTTATTTAAATAATAATTTGAAAAGGTTGGTTTGCAAAAAAATTGGAAATAATTTTTATAATATTTTGAATATATAGGAATTCTTTCTTTTGATTCATTTTTTTTATAGAATCTTTTTAATAATTCTTTTATAAATCCAAATATAAGATTATCTTTATATGTAGCTAATAAATGAGAATGTGCTGAACTTATTAATTTATTTATTAAAAATTTTCCTAAAGTTTTTTTTGAAATATTATATTTATATAAATTTTGTTGAATTTTAAAATAATTTGAAATATAAAATATTTCTTTTATCATTTTAATTTTTCCATTTTTTGATAAATGTTTATTTCTTAAATTACCATATTTTTTATATAAAGAATAAGTTTTTGATATTTTAGGTAAAGATTCAATATTAATATTTCTTGACTTTTTTAAAGGAGTATTTATATCATTAATCATATTTTATTTAAAAATAATTAAAATTTTTCTAAAAATAAAAAATATTAAATAATATTATTTAAAAAACTTATCTATTATTTTTTTTTAGAAATAATTGCACTTTTATTTTTATTATTTTTAAATGTATTATTATAATCATTATTCTTATTAATATTACTATTATTATCATTATTATTTTTATTAATAGCATTATTTTTTTTATTTTCATAATTAACATTATTATAATTATAATTAATAGTTTTATTTTTATTTTGGGAACTTCTTTGATTTTTTCCATTTCTATCCCCAAAATTGCTTTTAGATCTATAATGAATATTAGGTTTATCAAAATTTAATTTTTTAATTGGACTAAAAAAATTTTTTTCTTCTTTTTTTGTATTATTTAAATTTTGTAAACACATTTGTTCTAATTTTTCCAATTTTTCAAATTCAGCTTTTAATTTATCTGTTTCTTTTTTAGTAGATTCATTAATTTTATTATAATATTCTTTAATATTTTCTTCTTCTTGAATTAATTTTTTTTGTCCTTCTTCTTTTAATTTTTTTCTTTCAGCTTTCAAAACTTTTATTTTATTTGAATTTTCTTTTTCATATTCAGAATTAAATTCATTCACTTTTTTATTATAATCATTTTTTTCATTCAAAGCCAAATTATATTCATTATGTTTTTTTTCTTGATTTATTTTAATTGCATTTTTAATTCCATTTTGAATATTTTTTTTATCATTATCAATTTTTTCTCTTTTTTTCTTTAATTCTTCATCTTGACTAATTTTAATTTTTTCAATAGTGTCTCTAATTTTCTTTTTATCTTCTTGAACTTTTTCAATATTTTTTTCTAATAATTTCACTTTAATTCTTTTTTTATTAATTTCTTCTTCTTGTTTTTGTAATAATGCAATTCTATTTTTAATATAAAATATTTTTTGTTCATATAATTTTTTTTCTTTTTGAATATCTTTTGAAGCTTTTATAGTATCAATTACTTGATTTTGAATTGCTGATATTGGTCTTAATTCATTTAAATTAGTTTTAGAATTATTAAATTCTTTTGTTATTGTTATATTTCCATTTGGGATTTTATTATAAAAATTACTATTTGATATTTCTAATTTTGATTTTATTTTTTCTGAAGAACGATTTTTTTTTGCATTTAATTTTTTTTCTATTTTTTCTTTTTCGTTTTTATCATTTTCTTTTATTAATTTGTGATAAGATTTTTGTTTTTCTTTTAATGGAGTTATGTGGTTTTTATCAAAAGATTTTTGAAATTTATTATCTGTTTGTTTTTCTTTTTTATTTGATTTGTTATATTCTTTTTTTAAATTTTTTTTTATTTCTTTTGTTTTATTTTCTTCTTTTTGGCTATTTGAATATTGTTTTATTTCTTTTATATTTTTTTTTGAAAAATTTTGATTTGAATTTTTTTTTGGTAAAGAATTTTCGAAATTATTTATATTTGAAAAAATATTCATCACAAAATTATGAGATACTGAATCTAATTCTTTTTCTTCTTCTTCTGAAAATATTTTTTCACTTTGTGATTTCGGTATAGGAAATTTATTTGTTTTAACAATTTCAGACATTATTTTAATCTTTTTTCAATTTTTGATAAATTGATTTAAATAATATTCTAAATAAAAGTAAAAAAATAATAACAATATTTTAAATCATTTAATTCCAAATTTTACTTATTTTATTTAAATTAAATATTTTTTAATCAAATATCTGATAATACCAAAAAAAAATATAAAATTATTTTTTTTTGATTTTTAATCTATCATAAAATTCTTTAAAACTCATTTGTTCACTTTCTTCCAAATTAAAAGTTGAAATACTTTGAAAAAGTCTTTTTGTAGTAATAATATGAGTAGTAAGAATAATAAATTTAATATTCTTTAATTTTTTATTTAATGTTCTGATAGCTCCAATTTCTGAATAAGTTATTCCTCCAATAAAAACTAATAATATAAAATTTTTTCCAACAGGATTTAATAATCTACTTTCATTTTCTGGACAATAAGTTTCTCCTGGTAATTCATCTAAAACAGAAAGTAAATTATTCCATCCATTAATAAAACATTTTTCAATTAATTTAACTATTATTGGAGAATATCCACTATATGCATATGATATATCATTTTCTTCCATTATATCTACGCTTTCACAAATTAAATTTAAATTCTTATTTGCTTTATAATATATATAACTTCTATCATCTTTTTTTAATATGTTCATTTTTTCTAAATTATTCCATAAAAATATTTCTTGGAAACCATATGTATTTATATAATCTCTTTTTAATATGTCATAAAATTTTGATTTAATTCCACTTTGACATAAACTTTCTAAACAAATTAATCTTAATAATAAATCTTTATCGTTCTTGTTGCAAAGAAGATTAGTATAAAATTCATGTAATTCATTTGGTAATTCTCCAAGTAATAATTGTTGTTCAAATAAAAAACATAATCTATAAAAAGGATTTTTTTGTTTTTGTGATAAATAATCGGCTATATTAATATTATCTGTTAAAGATTGTCTTTCTTCTTTCATTAATTTTACTTTTTCTAATCCTTTTTGAATTTTCTTTAAATCAGTTTCTTTTCTTCCTTCTTCAATAATTTGACTATGCATTATTAATCTCTTTGGTAAAAAAACCCTAATTTTACTAAAAGAATAATCTTTAATCAATGAATATAATTTATTTGAATGACCTAAATCTAATTTTAATATCTCTTTCTTTGATTCTTTTTCTAATAATTTCGGTGAAACTTTAATAGAATTTAAATTAATATTAAAAAACTCATCAATCATCCCTTCATATGTTCCTTGAGTACAAAATAAAGTTACAAAATCAATATCTCTGTCCAAAAAAAAACTTCCTAATATTTCATTTTCATTTTGAAAATGCATTTTTTCTTCATCTCTTTTTAATAAATTATATAATCTTTTGGCTAAATTCCCTTTAATATATTTATATCTAATTTTCCCAAATACTGTTTCAAATTTTAATATAACTCTACTTAAAACAGAAATACAATTATAATTACGTTCAATATATAAATCTTTTAAAGCATTATTATCTTCAAGAGACATTAAATCATAATCAATAGAAAATATATCAATATTTAAATTATGTATTTTAATATATTGTTGATGTACACTTTTTTTTATTATTATTTGACATTCTGAATCAATTGTGGGAACAAATATTATATGAAATTCATTTTGAATTGGATTTTCATTTTCTTTTGTAAATTTATCTATAATTGCTAATATTTCAACTAAATAAAATAATTTTGAAGGAATTAAAAATATCATTACTTCTGAATCTACATTTATTGTTTTTCCCATATGATATATTTCTTTTTTTACTTGAACATTTCTTAAAATTGAAATGTCATTAATAAAGAAACTTATTTTTGGAATTAAAGATGATTCTAAAACTAATCTTTTTTCAACTTTTGGTAATGCTCCTATTATATTTAATAAACTTTTTTGAATATGATCTTTAAATATGGATAAATCAATTGGTTCAACTGGATTTACATCATTATATTGATTAAAATCCTCCATATATTTTTAAATAATAATAAATTATTTTTTAATATTAAAATATTATTCATAAATTAATAATAAATTTATAAATTTATTTCATAATTATTTTTTTTTTTGAGGTTTTTTTCTATTTTCAATTTTATTCTCTTCTTCTTCTTTTAATTGTTGAATAGATTGATAAATTTTACTCTCTAATAAATTACATTGATTAGGATCTAAAAAGAATGTATTAATAAGAACTAAAGGTTGTTGTTTTGAATTTCCAATAACATCATCTTGTGAATTTGCTTTTTTATAATAATCATTCATTTGTGGATACATTTGATAAAGAGATTGATAATATAAATCATAATTTAAAGGATTATTATAATTTTCTAAATCATATTGTAAAGTTTGTGTAGTATTTTTAGAATTTTGAAAAATAGATTTTTCAAAAGATTCATAATTAACTTGTGTTGCAGGAGCACTAATAACATTAGGATTATTAATAGCATTCCCATTTAAATTATTATTATTATTATCATTATTAGAATTTAATTTATTTTTACTTAAACTTCCTTCAATAGTATCATTATTATTATTTCCAATATTATTATTTTTATTATTCCCAATAATAACAACATTATTATTATTATTATTTTTTTTAATGTAATTTTTCCCTTTCTCCAAATTACATTTTCCAAATTTAAATTTTTTTCCTTCTTTTGGTGGAATAACAGGAAAATCATCAAAAATTCCTTGAGTATCATTTTTATTATTAGTATTAGGATCTAACTGCGCCATAATTCCAGGATCAATAATAGGTAATCTAGTAACGGGATCAACATAAGGATAAAAAAGGCTATTCATATAAGGTAATCTTCCATAAAGAGCTAAATGAATCATACTGATAATTTCTCTTTTACAATTTTCAACATTTTCAGGAGAACCGCTTAATTGAAGTTCTCTAAAATCTTCTCCAGGTCTACTTTCTTTAGGAATGAAAATAGAGCATTGAGTTCTTTCATGAATAATTTTAACAGTTTCTCCATTTCTTCCGATAATTAACCCAACCATTTTATTAGGAATTTTCAAAGGAGTATAAGGACCAGGATAAGGATTGGTTTCACCTAAATGAGAGAAATTTTGTTTCATAGCGACTTGTTCACTGATAATATCTTCGATTAATTTTTTAGCAATTTCATATTTTTCAGGAGTACCTTCAATAAAAACATATCTAGTATTAGTATTAGGATAAGGTTTAATAGCAATTTGAATTTTACATCCAGAATCTCTATTAAGTCTTCTTATTGTATCACCATTCTTACCAATAATTAATCCCACACAATCATCAGGAACAGGATAAATACGAGCGCTTTTATCAGGAGGACCATAAGGAGTCATAATATAATTTTCAATAAATGGTTTTCCTTTTTCACCATTTGTTGCTAATGGTAAATTACCGTCTTTTAATAATAATTCAGTACGAATTTCTTGTGATGCTTTTATTTGTTCTTCTTTTATTTTTGTTCTTGTTGCCTCATCAGCATATAATATTTTTTCTACTAAATATGTTGCTCTCTTTACATTATCTTCTGTATCTCCTATTATTAGTACATGTTGTTCTTCATGGTCATCATTTTGAGGTGGCATTCCTTCTTTTTGTGTTCCTTTACCACGAACGAGGATTTTACATTGGCTTTGTTGTTCTAATCTTTTTTGATATGTTCCTTTTGGTCCTATTAGTAATCCTACGTAATTTATTCCTTGTGTTTTTGGAATGTATATTTTTTTTTTTATTTTTGTTGTGTCTCCTAATGAAGAGGAGGTAAATAATGAAGATTGAAATATGTTAGATGGCTGAGTGTGAGGTTTTGTTGAACGAGATGATGGAATTTGAGATGAGGATGGGAGGAGTGAATGCTTCGGAGATGATGTAAATTTTGATGGACCATCTGACCATTTTGAGGCACGGTGACGAGAACGGGAATGAGAACGAGAACGGGAACGGGAATGACGGTAGGAGGAGGAATGGTGGTGGTGACGATGTGGAGAATCCATTTAATTTTTTTTTTATTTTTTTTTGTGTTTTTTAATTTTATTTTTTTTTTATCAGGTTTTTTATAAATTAAAATGGGGAATGATATTAATTGTAATTGTCTTAATAATGATAATGAAAATGAAATTGTTACTGGAGTTTCTTCGCCTTATAAATTTAAAAAAGCTGTATATTCTTTTTAATTTATTTTATATAGTTTTTACCTTCTAGTGGAAGAGATAAAATGTATTATAGTAAAGATGATGAGTTTGAGAATATTAAACAAAATATCCAAAATAAAGCTAGCTTAGTTAGACATGATGTTAAACCTTATTCAAATGGAAATGTTAAAGTATATATTCCAAATCAAAATGATTTCTAATTTTTTTTTTTTTAAATTTAATTTCTAATTTTAATAGAAGTTATTTAATACAATTTTTTTATCTTAATATTTTATTATTATATACATATTATGGAAGAATATTTAAAAGAAAATGATAAAATTCATTGTTTACAATGTAATAATGAAAAGATTCAATTTGTTTCAATTCCTTTTGGAATTTTTATTTGTGAAAATTGTTCTAAACTTTTTGATAATTTTAAAAAAAAACAAAAATTGAAAAATATAAATGAAAAATTTGATTCTCATGAAATGAATATAATTAAATTAGGTGGAAATGAGAGATTTTTAAATTTAATGAAAGAATATTCAATTTCATTAACAGAGCCATCTATAGAATATAAATTTTTAACAAATATTTCAACATATTATACAAATTTATTAAATGCTGAATTAAATAAAGAAGAAAAAAAAGAAGGAGCCGAAGAAGATTATAATAAAATTATAAAAGAAAAGCCATCATTAGAAGAAGGAAGTGAAATTGATGTTGATAATGATGACGAAGATGAAGATGAAGAATTAGAAAAATTTGAGAAAAAATTATTAGAAAAAAAAGAAGAAAAACCAGAGGAAAAAAATATAAAAATTGAAGAAAAAAAAGAAGAAAATAAAGAAGATAATAATAAAAAAGAAGAAGAAAAAGAAAATAAAGAAGATAATATTAAAAAATTAGAAGAAGTAGAAATAAAAGAACCAAAAAGTATATTAGAACAAGCAAAAGAAGATATATCAAAAACAAGTAATTATATAGGAGGATGGTTTAATTATTTTGGTTCAGCAATAAAAAGTTCTGCAGATTATATGGGAATAACTCCTAAATTACAAGAAGCAAAAAATACAATAGATAATTCAATGGAAAAATATGGTTTTAATGAAATGTTTCAAAAAACAAAAGAAACTATAGTTAATGTTTCTGTTCAATCTGTAAATTATATTAAGGAAACTGGAAAAAATATTAGTGAAAGTGAACAAGTTAAAAATGTTATTGGAAGTGTTAATAAAAAATATAATGAATTTTTGGGAAAAGCAGAAAAAATAATTGTTGAAGATAATAGTTATAAAGAAAAACTTCATGAAAAATTAAATAAAGAGGATAATAGTCCTTCTGCTGTTGTTAATCAGTTAAAAAGTGATTTATAAAAATAGATATTGTTAAATAATATATAATCAAAATCCTATTTATGATTTTTTCAAATTGTTTTTGTTTAAATAGTTTAAATAATAATTGTTTTTCATTTTTAACCTTTTTAAAAATTATTTAACTATTTATCTTTTAGATTTATATCTTATAATTTTTTTAATCAAGTTTTTTAAAAAAAAAATTAATATTAAATTAAATTATTCATCATTATCTTTTTTTTCTTCTTCAGTGTTAAGATTGGTAGAATTAGAATTTTCACTAGTTTTATCAATTATTTTTTTATTTTCTAAATTTAAATTATTTAAATTAACACAACAATTATTTTTATCTAATTTTTTAAAAGATTCATTTACATTTTCAAGATTTTGACTAGTTAAAACTATTTGATGTTTTTTTTCATCATCATCTTCATCATTATCATTCTCATTATCATTATCATTATCATTATCATTATTATTATTATTATTATTGTTATTATTATTATCCTTAATCTCTTTATTTTCTGTTTTAAGTTCTTTTTTCTTATCATCTTTCTTTTTTTTTATTGAATTTAATTTCTCAACAATAAATTCAATAAAAAAATCCATACTTTCATTAACTCCAATATTTTTTTTAACACTAGTTCTAAAGCATTTATCAAAATTATTTTTCATAGCAAAATCCTTTAAAGAAGCATCATTTTTAGCTTCATTTTCATCAACTAAATCAATTTTATTTTGAATTAATATACAAGGCAAAGAAGAACCATCTTTAAATTTTGCATTTTCATCAATTGAATTTTTCCATTTTAAAGTTCTAAATTTAAAAATTAAATAAAATTACTCATCTAAAGATCTTTTATCAGTTATATCACAAAATATAATACAACCATGAGAATTTTTTGATAAAACTTTTGTCATTCCAATATATCTATCCATACCTCCAATATCCCATATTTGAACTTTATAATAATTTCCTTTATATTCTATTACTTTGTAGTGAAAATCTGTATTTATTGTTGCTTTGTATTCATCTGGAAATTCATTTTTTAACCACATTCTACAAAATGATGTTTTTCCTGTATTATATTTTCCTACTAAAATTATTTTTAAATCTGCCTTTGTTTTTTTTAACATCTTTATTTTTAGATTTTATTTTATATATTATTTTTTTTAATTTAATTTATTAACGATATATTAAATGTCTTTTTCTGAAAAAAAATCTAGGAATTTTAATAAAGATTTAATTCAAAGTAGAAATTCAACTTTATACACTTCACATCATGCTGATACTCAAAGAATTGAAAGTTTTAGAATCAATACTCAATCTTCTACCAAATTTAAAAATATTAAAAGGTATTTTTGCATTCGTTCTAAATCAATTAAAATAGATAAATTTCCTTTATTAACTGAAGGAAATAATTCTAATAAAAAAAAAAAAGTTTGGAAACCTTCTAAAACTATTAGAAAATTTTTTGAAGATAAGGATCATAGTTTTTTAACTAAATTAAAGAAAATTGATTTTAATTATAAATTTAAAAAAAAAAAAGAAGAAAAAAAAAATGAAGACTATGATAGAATATTTAATAAAATAAAATTATTTAAAACAAAAACTCATTTATTAGATAATAGATTGAATCTATTAAATTCTGAAAATATTGAACAATTTCATAAAGATATTTGGAACAGAAAATATGTAAAATTAAATGAAGATACTCTTAATAGAGATAAAAAAGAAATTGATGAAGCTCATGATAAAGTTAAATATTTAAAAAATACTATGGATTATGTTTATCCTAAATATGTTTCTACTATTTCTTATTATAATAATATGGAAACTTCTACTTTTAGAAATAAAAAATTTTTATCTCCTTCTCAACAAAATTTACAGAAGATTATTAAAGATAAAATCGAATTTTATACTTTCTTAAAAAAACCAATAAAAGTTAAAAAATTTATTATAAATAATAATTGAAGATTTTTGTAGAATATTCTTATAAAATAGTTTAAATAATTATTATATTAAATGTATATACTAAATGGTATTAATTATAATAAATAATATAAGAAATATTATTTTTTTATAATTACAATTTTTTATAAAATTATTTATGATGAATAAAAGTCATAATATCAATATTAAAAATTGGCAAAATTATACTTAACCAAAAAGTTAATTTATTTCCAATATCAGGTAAAGTAGATAATAATTGATTAAATTGACATAAATGCATATATTCATAAATATTTCCATTAAGTGGATGATTTTCTTTAGATATTTCACTAAATTTGATAAAATCATTATCAGAAGGAAATTTTTCAATATAATCATTAAAAGATATTGGGATACCATTTGGAGCATATATTATAAAATAACAAACCGGTAATTGATAAGTTTCACTATATAATATATCAATATTAACAACATAATCATTTCCTAAATTAAAATGCGATTTAAGATAAGAAATTTTAACATAATTATTAGTACAAATATTAAATGTATTATCAGTTTGTTTACATAATTTAACAGCATCATTATAAAATTGCTCATAAGTATATTCAAATTTATATTCCATTATGAATAAAAAAAATATTAAAAAAACCAAAAAAAATAAAAAAATTTTATATATATTTTTCGATTTTTAAAATGCCAAATTATGGTGATCCAAAATATTGGGAAGATCGTTATAAAAATGCAAAAGATACTTTTGATTGGTTAGAAGATTATGAAAGTTTAAAACCAACAATATTAAAATTAAATTTACCAAAAGATGCAAAAATATTAAATTTAGGATGTGGAAATGCTCCTTTTTGTGAAGACATGTATGAAGATGGTTATCATAATATAAATAATATAGATATATCAAATAATGTAATAGAAATAATGAAAAAAAGAAATTTAAAAAGAAAGGAAATGACATTTGAAGTTATGGATGTTAGAAATTTACAATTTAATAATTCAAGTTTTGATTTAGCAGTTGATAAAAGTACAATTGATGCTTTATTATGTGGTAATTCATCTTATTTAAATGTTGCAAAAATGTTAAAAGAAGTTCAAAGAGTTTTAAAAGGTAAATTTATATTAATTTTTAGTTGGTGGTTATTATATGGCAATTTCTTATGGAGAACCTAAAAATAGAGTGATTCATTTTCAAAGAAACTTTTTAAAATTTGATATTGAAATTATTAAAATTGAAAAAAAAGGAGAAGATCCTAAAATACATTATATTTATTTATGTAAAAAGTTAGAAGGTGCTGATGAAATTAATGATAAAGTATTTGAAGATTGTTTAAAAGAATTAAATAATTCTGAAAGTTTTAAAAATGATTTGATTAATCATTTTACTGATAAAAATAAATTACATGCTTTAGCTGAGGCTATGAAAAAAAAGCCTTAATTTCTTTTTTTTAAATATTTTCTATTTTATTCTTAATGAGCCTTAAAAATTAGTTATATATATTTTTCCAACTATTTAATTATTATTTATTTCCTTTTTGATTTTTTTAACAAATATAAAGAGAAAATTCATTTATTTTTACAATAATATATAATACATCCTTTCTTAATAAAATTTATTTTTTTGTATTAAAATTTTAGTAAAAATATAAAAAATAGAAATGGGAAATATTCAATGTACCTCTTTTGAGAATAAAATAATATCTTTTGATATGTTAGAAAATATTTTAAAACCAAATATTTCAGAAATTGAGTCTAGAATCAATTCAGAATATTTATCAATTAAAAATTTAAATAATAAAAATAAGTGTAAAGTTTCAAAACAATTTAAAATTATCTCTCATTTTATTCCAATAGAAAAAAAGAAAGAATTATTTATAAAATGGGTAAAATTAATAGGGTTATCTACATTAGTAAATATAAGAAATAGTAAGACAATTAAATTAGAATTTGAAAAAAGTTTATTAAAATCATTTCAAAATAAAAAGAAAAATTTTAAAGAATTATTTTTAAATGGTCCCCCTTCAAGTATTAGACCATTAATATGGGTAGTTTTATTAAATGAAGATTTAATCGAAAGAAATGATAAATATTATTATGAATTATTAGATATGAAAATTTCAGAAGAAATTAAAGAAGAAATAAATAAAGATATTTATAGAACTTATTTAAATGAAGATTGTATAGAAAATAATATTAAAAAATTAAAAAATATTTTATATATTTTACCTTCATTAGATAGTGAAATAGGATATTGCCAAGGAATAAATTTTATTATAGGTTTTATTTTAAAAATCACTTTTTTTAATGAAATGGATTGTTTTTTCTTATTTAGTCATATATTAGAAAAAATAAGAGGTTATTTTCTTCCAGGTTTTCCATTACTTAAAATTAATCTTTATATATTTAATAAATTTTTTAATAAATTATATCCTAAATTATCAGAGTATTTGAAGAAATTAGAAATTCCAAATGAATTATGGATTGGTAAATGGTTTCAAACTTTATTTACTTTAAATTTTCCTTTTGAAGAATTATGCAGAATTTGGGATTGTTTTTTCATTTATGGATTTGATTTTATTATTCCTATTTCTTTGAGTATTATTTATTATTTAGAAAAAAAAATTTATGAATTTGATGATTCTTCTGAAGTCATTTATTATTTAAATGAATGTTTAAATCCTAAAACAATTGAATTTATTTACAGTGATTTTGAAAATAGAATTCTTACTATTGATAGAATAATTTCAAAAGCAAAAAAAATTTTTAAATCTATGAATAAAAATTATATTATTGAAATCAAAAATGAATTTGAAAAACATAATAATTTAAATTTACAAAAATTAGAAAAAAAATACAATATTTATTTAGTTTCAAATAATAAAGCCTATTCAACTTCTTCAGATTTTTCTTTAAACAAAAAAAACAATAGTAAAAATAAAAATTTCTTTTTCAGAAAAAGTAGTTTTGGTTTTACAAAATTAGATTATTGTTTATTAAATGAAGATGAAGATGATGAGGAAGAAGAAATTGGAAATATTACAAATAGAGATGTTTTTTTTAATAATATTCTTGATTTTGATTTTAATCATAAATAACATTTAATAAAAAAAGTTTTCTTGTTGTATTTTTATATTTTTAGTGAATAGTTTAATAAATTATTATATTTTATTTATAGAGTTTTTTATAAATAAAAACCAATGTTATTTTAAATAACTAATTATTGCAGTGAATAAATAATAATAATAAATAACTCATTCATTTGAATAAATTTCTAATTTTTTTTTGATAAATTTTTTAAATTATTAAAATAAAAAATGCTGAGGAAGTCATTATCATCAGTTTATAATATAAATAACATTGGATTCTCAGATTCTAATACAATTAATCAAAGAAATTGTCCATATTACACAAATTTTAGAAATAATTTAATTATACCCTCCCAAAAAAATAATTATACTAATACGAATTTCAAAACTAATTTATTAAATTATAATTACAATAATTCAACACATAAAGTTCATTTAGATAATATGTTAAATCAATTAAATGATACTATAAATGAAATGAAGAATAAAAGTTTCGGATATAATATTCCCAATAAAAAATATAGTTATAATTACAATTATAAAAATAATTATGAGAAGAATTATCAAATAAAAAAAATTAATCCTGTGAAAAATTATCAAACTAATGATAAAAATTATAATATTATCCATAGAACATATCATGATTTATATCAAAATTCAAATAATAGTTTTGTTGAACCTGTAAATAAACATCCTTTTGAAGAAAGAAATGAAATTGAGTACTTTAAATTAAAAAAAAGATATTCTGCAACTCCAAAAAGACTCACTTATCAAGTTGGATATAATTTAGATGATAACCCTTTTTCTTATAGAAATTTAAGGAAAAAATATGAAGATGATAAAAAAGATGAAAGTAGTATTAATGAATCTAAATCACAATTAAATATATATGCCAATAATTTTCATCATGAAAAAAATAATTCTAAAGATGAAGAAAATAAATCTTCGATACCAAAAAAAAAAATAACTGAATATAATAATAAAGAGAATAATATTAATCATAATATAAAAACAATTAAAGAAAAAATTCAAAATAATTTTAAATTTATTCATGATGTTTCTCCAATTAGAAATAATAATAATAATAATCATCGATATAATAATATAAATTGCCAAGATTATAATAAATATAAAAATGAATTAGTTGAAGATGATTTATTAACTAATAGTAATAATAATATTAATAAAAGAAATGAAGAAGAAAATAATCAAATATTAAAAGAAAGATTATTAGCAATGGAAAATGAAAGAAAAGAGATAAATTTAAAAATAGAAAAAGTAATTCAAGAAAATAAAAAACTTTATAGAGATAATGAAAATAATTTAAAAGAAAAACAAAAAGTGGAAGAATCTTTAAATAAAACAAAAAATGAAAATGAACAAATTTTAAAAAATTTTAAATTAAAAGAAAAAGAAAAAGAAGAAATTATAGAAAATTTAACAAAAAGTAATGAGGAATTAAAAACTGCTTTACATTCAAGAAATATACCTCAAAATAAAGAAAATAAAAATTTTCAAGATGAAATTAAAAATTTAAATTTAAAAATTGATAACCTAAACAAAGATTTAAATAATGAAAAAAATATTAATAAACAATATCAATCTAAATTAAATGAAAAAGAAAATCAATTTAATTTATTAAAAAAACAATATGAAGATTTCCAAAATGAAAAAATTGAATTAAATGAAAATCAAAATGAAATAATAAAAAAAGAAAATGAAGAAAAATTTCGACAAAAAGAAATTGAAATAAATTATTTAAAAAAAGAAATAGAAGAAAAAAAATTGAAATATGAAAATGAAATAATAGAATATAAAACAAAATTAAATGAAATAAAAACAGAACAAGATAATAATACAAATAATAAAATTATTAATTTAAAAGAAGAAAATTTAAATCAAAAAAATAAAATTCAATCTTTAGAAAATAAACTTTCAAAATTAAATGAAAAAAATGATAATTTAATAAAAGAAAAAGAAACTCAAATTGAAAACTTAAAAAAATTAATAATTGAATTAAACAATGAAAATTATCAAATTTTAAATAATAAAAATAATATAAATGAAGAAAAGATAATTCCAGAAAATATAAATTCAGAAGAAAAAGAAGATAAAGAAGCATTATCAAAATTATTAATTTTAAAAAAGAAATTTGAAATTTTACAAAGTGAAATTAATAAAAAAACAAAAGAAAATGAAGAATTAAAATTAAATAATCAACAATTATTAAATGATATTCAAAAATTAAATTTAAAATCAAAACCAATAGATAGTGATAGGGAAGGATTAGAAATTACAATAAATAATTTAAAAGAATTAATAAGAGAAAAAGAAAATGAAATTACAAAATTAAAAAATGAAAAAGATTCTTTTAATCTTCAAAAAATAATAGATTTAGATAATAATAATTCACTTCATTTACTTGATCAAAGTTCTATTAGTAAAATAAGTCAAGGTTTAAATGAAAGTGAAAAGATTGAAAAATATAAAAAAATAATTGAAGAATATAAAGATAGATTAAAATCTTCTGAATTACAATTACAAGTTTTAAAAAATGAAATAAAAAATTTAAAAAATGAAAATAATAATATTAAAAGCTTTGAAGGGAAAATTAATTCTTATGATGATTTTGTATTATTATTTAAAAAAGCTTTTGAAAATTATAAACCTAAAAAAAAAGAGCAAGAAGAAGCTTATAAAAAGATTCAAATACATTTATCAGGATTAAATAATGAGAATGATATTAATGAAAAAACTGAAAAAAAGAAAAAAGGATTTATGGGAATATTCAATTAAAAAATTTTTTTAACATCAATTATATATATATAAACCCTATTATTTTTTATATTTAAAAATTTAATAAAAATGTAATGAATACTTTAAATATTTTTGAGCAATAGATTATAATATAAAAGGTATTTAATTTATTTCTAAGAATTGTATCAAAAAGGAAGTTAATTTTAAATATTCATTTTTCTTATATAAAAAAAATAATTGTTAAAACAAAAACATCTTATTAAAAATTATTTTGAAACAATAATAAAGAAGTTAAAATGAAACAAAATAAAAATAAAAAAGAAAATAGAAGAATCTGAAGAAGAAGAATTAATAGAGCCAAACGATTTAATTATGATACAAATTCATAATAAAGACAAAGAAAAAAATATGAAATATTCTGAACTAGGAAAAAATATAATTAACTCTCAGAAAAATTTAAAAGAAACAATAATGACTATAATGAAATGGAAAAAAATTTTAAATTATTAATAAAAAAAGATTTGAAGAAAAGAAAGAAAAATGATGTCATATTATTTGTAAAATATAAAATAATATATAAAATTCATTAAAAAATTTAAAATAATCAATCAATAAATTGTATTCTTGATTTTTTTCAATGTTTATATGATTTAATTTTTGCCATTAAGTAGTTTTTTCTTTTATTTATTTTATCTCTATTATTATATATATAACTTAGCATTAAAGAACAATTCCCAATGACAATTCCATTCAAAATAGAAGGACCTATACCTCTATTACATTTATATAAGGAACCAGTTGAAAAACCTATTGCAAAATTTTTTATATAATTATTTTCAATATTATAAATTAATCTTTTTTTTTTAATTTTTTTTTCCAAAATATTATAAGTATGATTTAAAATATAATATAAACTAGCTAAACTACCAAATGTATTTGAATATTTTAAAGATTGTTCACAAATATAATTTAAATAACATGAAAATATGATTTTTCTAGGTAAAATTTTAAAAGGAATAAGTTTATTACCTTTTATAATACCTTTATAAAATCCATAAATTCCTCCTAATAAATAAATAGGACCAATTAGTCTTTTCCCTAAACTTTCAGTAACTTTTGTTTTCAATTTCATTTCTTCTTTTGAAAATTCATATATTTTTGAATTTTTATTTTTATCATCATCATTCAAATTATTATTATCCATAAAATTAATATAATAAAAATAAATAAATAAATAAAATAATTATACCGCTTAAAATTAATTCAAATTTAACTTTAAAAAAATGGATAAAACTTCAATAGAAAAACTAAACGATAAGAAAATATTTTCAATAGAAGGAAACATTGGAGCAGGAAAAACCACAATAATAAATTATTTAAAGCAAATAAATTCAAATATATTATTAGTAGAAGAACCTGTATCAGAATGGCAAAATATAAATGGAGAAAATATTTTAGAAAAAAAAAATTTAAATATGGAAAGATGGGGATATTCATTTGAAGCTTATGTATTAATTTCAAAAATGAATGCTTTAATAAAAGCAGCAGAATCAGATAAAAAAATAATATTAATTGAAAGATGTATGTTATCAGATAAAGCATTTTTTGATGTTAATGTTAAAAATGGTTTAAGTACTTCAATGGAAAAAGAAATGTTTAATAATTTATATAATTTTTTAAATGAAAATATTTATCCTAAATTAAGTGGAATAGTTTTAATAGATACTCCTATTGATGAATGTATTAAAAGAATATATAAAAGAGGAAGAACTGAAGAAGTTAATATCGATAGAAAATATTTAATACAATTAAATAATACTTTTTTAGATTTAATTGATAAAAGTAATGCTCCTATATTAAGAATTGATGGTGTTTATGATTTAAATGAAGGAATTCATGAAGTTGGAAAGAAATTAAATGATTTTATTAATAAACCAATTGATGAATAAATTTTATTATTAATAAATAAAATATATTTTTTTAATCAAATTACATTTTATATAAATATGTCAAAATGAAAATTAAAAAATAAATAAATAAAAAAGAAAAAAATAAAATGGAAAAAAAAATTTTGATAGTAGATGATGATGAAGTATGTAGAAAAGCAATAGAAAATTTTGCAAAAAAGAATAATTTAAATTCTGATTCAGCAGGTTCAGGTCAAGAAGCAATAGAAAAAATAAAATCATATCCAAATTATAATTTAATATTAATTGATATTAATATGCCTGAAATGGATGGGTATGAAACTGCAAAAAATTTAAAAGAAAATGCAGGAGATAAATTAGGTAAAATGGTTGTTATGAGTGGAGGTAAATTTATTTATTTATTTTATATATTTTAGATGAATTAGAAGAAAGTGAATATACTTCAAAAGGATTTTGTCATTATATTCAAAAACCTGTTGGAAAAAAATCTTTTGAAAAGTTAATTGCCGATTTGCAAATATAAAATTATTAATTGTTTTAGATGGTTTTATTAAGAGTATTATTATTTTAATTAAGAAAAATTTTTTTTATATGAATTTGAGATTTTTTTTGAAAAAAAAACGAAAAATTTAATGAATAAATATAAAACTAAAATATAAATATTTTTTTAATTTATAAAATAATTTATTGTTGTTTTATTTTTTATTAAAAATATATTATATTATATAATAATATTTTACTGTTTATTGAAAAAATATTTTTTTACTTTTTATTTAACATTTTTTTCAATTTTGATTGTAATTCAAAAATTTCTTCATCAAGAGTATCAATTTCTTTCTTAATTTGTCTTGGTCTATTTTCTTGAAATTCATCTTCATCAATTTCATCCTCAATATATTTGCTATTTTCATTTTTCATATTAGATAAATTTTGTTGATTTAAATAAGATTCATTATTTTTGAAATTAATATTTCCCTGATTAAAATCATTTATTGAATCATTTGTATTATTATGATTTTCTAAATAATAATCTACACTTTTATTATTATTATTATTATTTTTGATATTTTCATTTTGAAATTCAATTCTATATTTGTCTTCAGTGTATAATTTTGGATTTATTCCTAATCTTCTTAATAAACCTTCTAAATATTTAATAATAGCTTGTTTATAATTTAATTCATTTTCAACTCTTAATATTTTATCTTTTAATAATTCATATCTTGGAAATCTATTGTTCATTTCTTGTATTTCTATTTTGTAATTATTATTTTCAGTTTCTAGAAAATTTATTTTATTTTGCAATTCTTTTGATAATTTATTTGAATAATTATATTTTTGTGAAATTTCTTCTAATTGATTTTTACTTTCTATTAATTTTATTTCAAAATTTTTTTGATAATTTTCAAAATTTCTCTTTAGTTGTTCGTTTTGGTTATTTAACTCATTTATTTTATTATCATATTTTTTCATAAAATCTTCATTCATAATGTTGTTATTATTAAATATATCATCTTCAAATAAATTAGTAATTTCAAATACATTTTCATTTAACATAGGATTATAAATCATTTGATTAAACTGAAAAATGGTAGTATTTATTTCATTAAAAATTTTATATTGCTCAGAATTTTGGTTTTTATTTATAGGAAATTTTTGACTTAATACAGATAATTTTTTAGCATATTTTCTTATTAATTTTATAAAAAGTGTTACTTTATCTTTTGTTTTGTTTGATTTTAGTTTTAAAAATTCAATTTCATTTCTTAATGACATTAATTGTCTAAAAATAAATACATTTAATAATTTATTTCTTACTCAGTGATATTATTATTACTAGTTAAATCATTATCAGGAAATAATTGATTATTATAATTTATATCTTCATTATAATTACTATAATTATGAGTTTGGTTCTCAATATTATCAAAATTTGTATTTTGAATATAAGTTGATAAATTTTTTTGTTCAGTTGAATTATAATCTAAATTTACATTTTCAAATTTTTGCTTTACTAAAAAATATTAATTTTTTTATTTACTATCATAATATTCTATAGTTTTTGGAGTTCTATGATGATAAATTGGTTCATTATTATTTTTTATATTTCTTTTTTGTAAAATTCCTATTCTTTTATTTACTTTTTTTGGATTATTTGCACTTTTATTTCTTTCTTTTTGATTTTCATTTCTTATTTGCTTTATTGTGGATGATAAATAAGAATATTTTTTTAATTTTTTATTTCCTAATTTTTTGTGACTGTAATCCATTTAAAATTTATTTTAAAACAATTGCTTATTTTTAAAAAAATAATTGTTGTTAAAAATAAAATGTCTGATTCTTAAAAAATATAATTTAAGATACTAATTAATAATAAAAAAGTTAACAATTTAGTTCTGAATCCAAAATTAAATTTTTTCAATTTAAAATAAAAATTGAGCTAAAAAATCAATTCTAAATACTACAAAATAATAAATTTATAAATGACAAATGAAAACAAGAAAATGAATAGGTCAAATTTCTTATGATTTTTTCAAATAACTTTCAATATGGTGTACAAATTCAATTATCAAATTCAGATATTTAATTTCATATTATTTATTTATATAAATTTAGTAAGTAAATTTCAAAAATAAATATAATAAGACAAAAAACCCTTAATTTTTAGCAATTTACTTCATTTTTTTATTTTGGCATTAAGTCATTTTTTAATTTTGTAAAATTAATTTCCTCTTTTTGATATTCAGAAGAAGATTTTTGAGAATAATCATAAAAATAATTATTATAACAATCAAAATAATCATCCAAATCATATTGATCAACTATATCTTCATATTCATGCTTTTCATTTTTATTTCTTCCTCTTTTTTGTTTTAGCATTTTATTTGAAGGTTTTTGACTTAATAAATTATTATTAAACGATATTGATGAAATTGATGTTGTTATTTGCGACTGAAAATCAATTAAATTACAATTTTGATTATATATACTCATTTTTATTTATTTTTAGTAGTATTTTATAAAAAATTTATAATAAGATTGAATTTTAAAGATAAAGATATAAACAAAACCAAACCAAAAAAAAATAAAAAGAAAATATAAATTAAATAAAAAAATCTCCAATTTAAAACTCAATTAAAAACAAAATTTAAAATTTAGACAAAAATAAAAAACATATTTATAAAAAAAGATAGTATAAAAAACATATAGAAAAAAAAAGATAATAAATATTCACCCAGTATTATTATCTAATTTTAATTGTTTAACATAAGTTTGAACTTCTTCTTCAGATAAAAATTCATTGTTTTCAACATTTCCAAAAACATAAGGATTAATTTCCCAATCTAAAGGATTAAAATATTGATAATAATTTTCTCCTTTTGCTTCATCATTATTAGGTTTAAACCAAATTTGACTTTTAATATGATATTTCCATCCATTTTTATATAATTGTTCAGCAGCATATAATTGAAGAATATCTCTTGTCATATAATAAAATATATAAAATAAAGTTTCATCAGAAAATTTTTGAAAATATTGTGGTTTTAAAAAAGAATCTGTATTAATATTCATCTTTTTTTTATCTACTAAATCATCATTAAAAAGCGATACTCTTGTTTTTAAATAATCTTTATAATCTGATTCATTTTTAAACATTTCATTAAAGTTTACATAATAATTTCCAAATGTTATTGATTCTGTTTTATTTAATCTATTAAAAAAGTTTTGTAATGTATATACTTTTTCTTTCTGGGATTGACCTCCATAACCACTTGATGTACTTTTCATTGATTGTTGTCTCTCCATTTATTTTTTAAATATTTTTAAAGATTGTTTTAATTTTTTTTCTATTAAGAATTTATATACTTTTTTATTTCAAAAAATTTTTAATTATGGATAATAATAATGATAATAATTCTATAAATATTTTGAAGAAGATCTTCTTATTTTCAGAAAATGAGAAAAATTTTTTTCTTATTTTCCAAAAAAATGCAAATGAAAATATTATGTCATTATTTCAATATTTATCAATTGAAAAAACGATAATATTGAAAAATGTTTAGATATTATTCATAATATATTTATACAATCTTCAGATATCGCAATTATACTTTCAACATCGTCTTTTTTTGAAGATATAATTAATTATGATTTCTTATGTTTATTAATTGATTTATATATGAAAACTGAGAAAAAAAATATTTAAGATATTATTTCAAATATTTTTTCTTTTTATTTAAAAATATAGAAATAAAAAGAAATATTTATGATTATCATTTAAAAAATTTATTAAAGATTTCAAAAGTAGAAATTTAACTGAAAATAAATTTATTAAATATATAAAATTATTATCTATATTATTTTGAGTAAATAATCAATTTAAAACAATTCAATCAAGAAATTATTTTTATTTCATAATAATTAAAATTAAGGAATTGAAATTCCTTTTCATTGTACAATAAAATTATTGGAGACTAATGGATATCTTTAAATAATATCTTTAATATAGAACAATTTAAAAATGAAGAATTAAAAATTATAGAAATAACAACTTCAAATAATATAAAATTAATAAATTATTTAGAAAAATATGATTATTATCAAAAAAAAAAATACAAAATCTAAAATTTATAGAAGATATTAAATTATCCTCAATTAATTTTTTTAAAAATGAAATAATAATTAAAAAATATAATTTTAAAAGTTTTAAAAAATTTATAAATTAGATTTTTGAAAATTTTGAAAAAGATATTTCAAAAAGAAAATAAAAAATTAAAAAAAATTATTATATTCTCAAAAAAGATTAAAATAGAAATGTTATTAGATGTTTTTAGAAATAATTTATGTATTAAAATAAAAAAATTATAAATTAATATTTTAAATATATGATATCTTTTTAATTAAAAAATATTTAAAAAAAATTAAAAAAATATTCTAAAAAAATTATGACAAAATTATTCTAAAAAAAATTATATTATAATAAATAAAAAATATTTAAATATTATTT